>JAJEJO010002664.1:265498-277536 GCA_020662805.1 Glaucomys volans
AGTAATTCCTTTAGTTAATTATTTAATTGTGTTAGACTAAAATGAAAGTAATTTCCATAAAAATATTATGCCATGGTCCCATTTTTAAAAATGTCGTCTCAGTTTGCATCTCCATCTCCCTCTGATTAACTATCTGCGTATCTAACGCAATTAAAGTGAGATACATGCACAGATACGAGCAGGAGTACGGGGTTTGTTTAGTACAGGGTTTGGTTTACCAACCGCTCTCAGCCCCAAATAGACCCACTGTTTGGAAGCTGTTCAATAAATTCTCAGAAATGTGTAGATCAATCTGGATTGGCATATATAAGCAGATTCTACAAATCGAGGCAAGCATTTTTCATAAGAACTGTTCTCAAAATAATAATAATACTGTTAAGAATCCTCTAACATCCCTTTAAGCAGTTGTGGCAGGACTAGGATTAAAATCTCAGAGTGGCACTGAGGTATTTCTGTCTGATTTGCACAGTTTAAATTCCTTTTCTGTATCTCTCAGCTCCTTTCCCTCCCCAGCCTCCCAAATCCTTTGCTATCTGCACAGAAACTGTTCTGGCCCCAATAAGCCATGGACTTCCACACCCAGGATCCTGTGCTTGCTCTCTGCTCTGGCAGAATCATCTATCCTCTCTATTCTTCCTATACTTACCAGGTTTATAGTGTATAGTCCGGCTCCACTGCTTGCCATCTTCTCAGAGGACCAGTGCCCGGATCACTTGGAGCTGACTGGACGCACCCTCCTGTGTTCCCGCAGCAGCTGCTGAGACCCCTCCTGTACTCTGCCCCACTACAGAGCTACAGGATGCGGCCTATCAGCTCTGCCTCCTGCCAAATCAATGGAGATTCAATTGCCCTGTCTGTGGGCTGGGCCTTGTACACTTGTTGGGTTGAAGGGCACTGAGTCACAGAAAACAACCAAGTCTGTGTTGAATAAGTAAGTGGCAAATACTAAGAATGAGTGATGAATAAGTAAGAATGGTAGGTGGTCTACAAATTATAGTCCCAATGATCCCAGATATGGGACACTGGTGTCCTTGATGGTTGAATGGTGATTCCACCCCCGTGATCCTCTTTCGTTAAGGGACTTTGCTTCCTTGGGCTATTGCTGTATACACAGGGTGATTTAGTTAAGAAACACATTTTAGCAGATCCCTGAGCTCTGTCTTTCACCTTGTGTTTGCTTTGGGATTGAACTGTATTGTCATAGCTCAAAACCCCGAGAACATAAACTTTGCATCCCTAAAATTGCATTCCGATCATCACAAAGGCCTGAGGCTGTATAAAAGCAAGCCCCAGCTTTTCACATCTCAGACACTTTTTTGGTACTGGAATGTCCCCAGCGCCAAACTCATGTGGCTGAACCTGGTGACCTGGACGCCAGTGTGGAATGAGGCCCGGGGAGGAGGAATGCAGGAGCAAGAAGAGGCATTTGGAGCTGAAGTAAGTGGAATGGCACAGGGGCAGGTGTGGGTGGGACTGGGAAGGGCTGCACCCTCCTGCAGCAGGACTTGGGCCCCTGCGGGTCCCCAGAGCCTGGAGCCAGGTGACTGACTGGAAGCAACACTGGGAACTTCAGTGGGAAAAGCCCTGCCCTTTCCCGGGTGCTTCCCTGGCTGTGGGTGCTGCTGTGGGGCTAGCCTGATGCAGATGTCTGTCCCTGCTTTCCTGTTGCGATTGGTGAAACTCAGGAACTCTAAGGACTCTGACAAGTATCCATGACTGACAAGGGAAAGGTTAGGAGATGACGTACTCTGCCCACCAGGCATGAGACGGCCCAGCCTCCTGCGTGAGTGGGACCAAGGACACAATAGGACAATGCTGTGGTGGACGTTTGCTGCAGCCCATCAGCTCAGAGAGGGCGCTGGCTGCGACCGTGCAGTGATACTCAGGCCACTCCCCTCGGAAGACACTGGATGAGTCCCAGGTTCCAGCCTCTGCAGGAGCAGCGGTCAGACGCTGCCCACTAAAAGGGCAACGTGTGTGTGTTCTTCCATGGGACACACACTGCTGGAATTCCAGCAAGGTGGAAGGTCAGGACAGGGCTGGGGAGGCACGTCGCTGGACAGTGCAGGTCAGCCAAGAGGATGCCTGCTCCACGCTGGTTAACCCCGCTCAGCCTGGCGAGCTAGCGAGGCAGGCCTTTGGTCAGGGTGTGTTTCCTCCAGGACTATGTGCTCTCACTTTCTTTTAGCTCAGCCTCTGTGATAGATCCAGAATGTAATTTTTGCTTCTTTTTGTTATTGCTAAACCAGTGACAATAATGTTAAAAATAATGATTATAGGTTCTGATTTGGCCCCCATGAATCACACTCATACAAATTAACTGATTTGATTTCTAAAAAGTTCTAAGAAGATAATCGGTAAGTTTCAAATCTCTCTCTCTCTCTTTTTTTTTTTTCCTTTGGGTACTGGGAATTGAACTCAGAGGCACTCAACCACTGAGCCACCTCCCCAGTCCTATTTTCTATTTTATTTAGAGACAGGGTCTCACTAAGTTGCTTAGGGCCTTGCCTCTGCTGAGGCTGGCTTTGAACTCGGGATCCTCCTGCTTCAGCCTCCCGAACCCCTGGGATTACAGGCGTGTGCCACCACACTGGGCAATATCTCTGTTTTCTAGATGAGAAAACTGAATCAAAGTTATATAAGTTAATTAAAACCACACAATTAGCAATAGCAGACTTTTTCATGCATCGTCTCTGCAAATCACTGTAGCCACCTGCTCCTTGGAGACCACACCCCTGCCTTGTAATTCTTCATCTGATCACATCACCTTGCTGAATTTTCTTCATGGTACTTATTATTTTTGGAGTGGGAGGGTATAGGGGATAGAACCCAGGGGCACTTAACAACTGAGCCATATTCCTAGCCTTTATTTATTTATTTATTTATTTATTTATTTATTTATTTTTTAAAGACAGCTTGTCACTAAGTTGCTTAGGGCCTCTCTGAGTTGTTGAGGCTGGCTTTGAACTCACGATCCTTCTGCCTCAGACTCCCATGCCTGGGCTTACAGGTGTGCAACGCTGCTTGGCAGAAAGAGGTTCTTTTTATTTTTTTTATTTATTTTATTTTTTTTTTATTTAATTTTTTTATTTACTTATTGATTCATTGAACACAAATGGAGTACAGCTATTGTTTCACTGGTTGTACACAAAGTAGAGTCACACCATCTGTGCATTCATGCATGTACACAGGGCAATGGTATCTGTCACACATTCTGTTATTAATTTTGAGGTTGTTTTTAAAAAGCACTTCTCTCTTTCTGCCAAGGGTGGACTCCCTAGCAACAGCCAGCTCTTGTGGGACACGACACAGTCCCCCACAGGGAGGCTGCACTCCATCTGCAACGTCGAGGCCCCTCAGGGAAGCAGCACCGACCTCTTCATGAGGGTGGAGCCCTCAGGGCACAGACCCCCATCACCTCTCAGCATCGATACACAGGGAACAGAGTCCACCCTGAGTTCCACAGTGGACTGACTGTGTGCAGACTCCAGCAGGAGCACATGCTGGGCATTCAGTACGCGTGGGAGGGCTGAATGACATCAGGGAGAGAGAAGGATGAGCTCCTCCCTGGAGGAAGTACTTACAACACAGACACAAACTCAGGCGCCCTCACAGACACACAGGTGTAGCTGTGCAGCCACATGCAGACAGTGGGACGTCCAATGAGAGGTAAGCATCCAGTGGAAAGCCATCCCTGCATCCCCCGGGGAGGCCCTCTTTCTGGAAATCTCCTACTGCACATCGAGCTGCTGCAGGGCATGCATGGTTGCATTCCAGCTTGTCCTGCGTGATCCCTCCTTGTGATAGCCTTTCTGCCCGAGCTCAGGCTCCCTGTGGCGTATTTCTTTGTAAACACCACATTGCCGAAACCAGAGTTTTTGCACTTCTGCTGGTGGTGGAGTCTGCATGCACTGCAGGACTCTATAGCTGGAAAGGCCTGTTGTCATGTTGGCAGCGAATCATGGTAGGGATGCCTGCCAGTGCCAGTTCTGAGGGCCACAGAGGGTTGCAGTTGGCAAAGCCCAGTTCTTCCTACCACCATTGAGTGGTTTACTATAGCTCTTAATGGCCACTGTGCCCTCCAGTCTTGCAGAATTTCACCATCAACTTCTTTCCAGGTTCTTGTCTCCTGAATTCAAAGAATGAAATGCACAGATGAGGCTGAATGAGTGTAAGAGGAAGATTCGTTGAAGTGCAAATAGAAACAGAGCTCCCACGGGATGAGAGGGGGGATGAGAGGGGAGTTGAGAGGGGTCACCATCTGAGCAAGCTAGTCTAGGGGTTTAGATGGCACTTGGGTCAGCACTATTGGTTCAAATTTATGCTAATGAGGGTTTGGAAAAATACCAATGCTATTGGTTAAAATTTAGGCTAACTGGTGTTTGGAAAATTCCCAATGTTATTGATACGAACTTACGCTAATCAGGGTTTGAAAAAGTACTACAGCTGTTGGTTAGCTCTTCAGTCTGAACTTCCATTCAGGTCTGCCCATTTCTGCTTTCTCACAGCTTTCCTGAAACCCATTTTCCCAGGAGGCTGAGGTCAGAGATCATGTTTGTGCGGGATTCAAAGCTGCAGTGCTGTGAGGAGTGGGCCTTTGCCCTGGGCCAGGCCACTGCAGTGTGACAGATTATTGCTCCCTGGCTCCCCTTGGGTAGGCTGGAGGCTCCCAGGGCATGGAAGACCCCCTCAGCTGTGGCCTGAGCTCACTGCTGCACTCTAGCCCACAGAGGCTGCCACTCCACAGCTTGAGACAAAGGCTTGACTTCTCTACTGTGAGTACAGATGACCATAGGAAAGTACTCAACACAGACTTGGGGTGTAGGTCATTGGTAAGAACTTGCTTATCACATGAGAGGTCCTGAGTTCAACCCCCAACCCCACAAAGAGAAAGAAAGAGAAACAGAGGAAGTGAGAAACAGAGAAAGAAACCCAATAGCTGCTAGAGAGAGAAAGAAAAGAAAAGAAAAGAAAAGAAAAGAAAAGAAAAGAAAAGAAAAGAAGAAAAGAAAAGAAAAGAAAGGAAAGAAGGAAAGGAAAGAAAAGGAAAGGAAAGGAAAGGAAAGGAAAGGAAAGGAAAGGAAAGGAAAGGAAAGAAAAGGAAAGGAAAGGAAAGGAAAGGAAAGAAAAAAACCCAAATCTATTCAATAGCTGCTTTAAACCAATCTTCTGGGCATGGGGGATAAGAACAAGCGGTAGCGTGTTTGCAAACTGGCCACGTCTGTGCCCCTCTGTACCCCTTTAATCTGGACTTGGTTTGTGATCCACTTTGACCAATAAATAGAACATCAGAAAATGTGAGCCAGGTGATTGGTCCTGGGTCTTGCCTTCCTTTTCTACATATGGACCTGGGAGGACCCTGGGATGAAGCTCAGGCTCGTCCACGGAGATCAGAGACCACATGGACCAGAGCCACTCCTCCTGCTTTCCTCCAGTCGAGCAGCCCACAAGCACCAACCATGTGAACAGTGTCAGGCAGGACACTCCAGCCCAGCCCACCCTAGGGCTATTACAAAGTGGAGATGAGAAGGATTGCCAACTAGGACACAGGTGTGAGGTGGGAGCTTGCTGTTCGAGCACCTGAGTTTGGCAGTGATTTGCTAGTTGGCAAAAACCATCCAGTAGAGAGATGACCTGCTATGACCAAGAGCTGCAGGAGACACTGAGAGATTGCAGCACCTATCAATTCATTCTGCTGGAAACGAATTCCTGTTTCAGTAAATTTGTACCAAAATACTGATTCTAAGCAGATTTTAATAAATTAAAAATGATCCTACTGTTTCATTTTTTCCCAATGGAATTTTTGTAGTAGTAAAGTGCATAACCTTTTATGAGCAAAGGAAATTTCCACACTGAAGTAGTAGTCTAGGATTATTTCCATAGTACTAACACAGCAATAACCAGTAGTACTACTTATACCTTAATAAATAACAAGAGCACACGTGTCTATAACATACACGATTTATAGAGTACTCTGATCTGTGTTTTTCCATTTAACTTATCTTCACAGCACA
Source organism: Glaucomys volans (assembly GCA_020662805.1). NCBI lineage: Eukaryota > Metazoa > Chordata > Mammalia > Rodentia > Sciuridae > Glaucomys > Glaucomys volans. The sequence continues at coordinate 271,513 of JAJEJO010002664.1, forward strand.
TCAGTGGAGTTGGCAGAGTTGGTGTCATCTGCTGGATGCATAAGTGAGATATTAGAAGATAGGCGATCTTTTGAAATCCTACTACATTTTATGACCTCATGAAAAGCCTGTGGCCTGGGATCAGAATTCAGTGATTCAGCATCTAGATTTGACACTGACGTGCAGTGTTTCACATTCTACATTCTCACTTACCTCATCAGTAAAATGAGAAAATATGTTTTTAAAAACTCTGCTATCGAACACTATATCTAATACTATCTTCTTATTCTGTGTTTTGTTTTGTGTGGTCTTGTTTGTTTTGTTTTGTTTTGATCATGGAGACTGCTATTGGACGGGCTCAAGACCATTGGAATTATTTTGCACATGCCCAGCACTGACTCCAGGGCACGGCCAGCTCTGAGGACCCAGCACTGTGTTGGCTGCCTTGCGAGAGACGTGGTGTGTGGGAATCGTAGGGAGCCAGCCCCTGAGGAGGAGCGCTTGCTGGGATGACATGTGAACTTCTGCTCATTGAAAGATGGCATGGCGAGTGCAGAGTGGTTGAGAGGGAAGCTTCACCGTAAAGAACAGTTCCGTGAATGCGTCCCCCAGGAACTCGTAAGGCCTGGCTTGGACATGCAAACCTCATGCACCGTAAAATGCTTTCCCTTGAAAGGTGGCTGCAACTGATGGAACTCGGTGAAACCTCCTTTCTCGGGTAGAGGTGAGCTTTTGCAGGTCTAGGGGAAACTACCTTCTCATGGTTTCTGAAAACCCCAGGGTCAGGACAAGATGAAGCAATATCTGAAGGTCAGAGTCACTGTTGGAACCCAGGGGAGTGCCACTCAGGCTCAGGGCAGCTTTTCAGAGAGGGGAGTCAGAGCTGGTTAAGAAGAACAGGTCAGAAAAGGGCTGGGGCAGGGTCTTGGTTGTGTCTGCCAGTTCTTGGCAAGTCTGGCCTCCGTGGTCCTTGGAGGCTGCCTCCAGGGTCGGGCTGGGCGCTGAGGACAGTGTTCATCAGAGCCAACGTCACTAAGTCGTCCTTCCTGAAACTCGCTGCTCCCGGCTTCCCCGTTTGCACTAATGCAATACCAGGGGAAACGAAAACTAAACAGTGTTATTAATAGTGACAGAAAGCTTTTAGCCAGCCTCCCCTATGCAATGATGGATATTGTTTATCATATTTTACTTGTTGCTTTTAAACTTTCCTTGTCAGAATGAATCATGGCTAAAGGGAAGGGGACCAGATTATAGGCAATGTGATTTGTCTAATCGCAATTGCCCCTCACCAAGAGGCTCAGGCAAAAGTAAGCAGAAGCAACTGGCAGGGCTGTCTGGGACTGAACATCCTTCCTGCTGCCAAAATCTGTCATGGGTGCACCTGGACCAGAAGCAAACAGGCACCCTGCGATGAGGATGACTTCCTTCCTGCACCAAGGGAGTGGCCTTTCAGGTTGGACTCTTACGATCCAGCGGGTTGATAATGAAGATTAATTTACTTCTCCCCTAGCTACGTACATTAGTGTCCCGAAAAGACGTCTTGCAGCTGCCCAGAAGCTGTCTTTCAAGAGGCCTTCTTTAGCCCCCCCTGAGCCATGGAGCCTGTGAAAACCCACACAGCGCGCTGCCCACAGGCCACCTCCCCGCCCTGCGCACTCAGAGTGGTCCCGTGTGTCACACGCAGTAAACACGCAGGCCAGCGGTTTTATCGTGACTTAAAAAGCTGTGGTTCTCTTCCTCTTTTGCATAATTTCAATTTGCTCAATATTCCTAGGAGGAATGAAATAATTTAAGAAAACCTGAGTAACAAAGATCAATGTTGTGATAGCATTGAACTTGCTAACTACAGAACTAATTTGACAAAAGAATACAAAACAAAAACATAGGCAGTGATATGGGTCTCCAAATTAACAGAATTAACCATCTACCAGTGTATGCAGGGTTATTTAAGTAATCATTACATAGTCTTAGAGACAAATGTGAAATGATCCAAGTGGATCCTTGTTGTATCACATTGCCATTCCCTTTACTTCTGTCACATGTTCTTGGATAACACAGGTGTTTAACCACCTTTTTGACATGTAAGTAATATCATTGAAGTTCTCAACAGCAATGTACCTCATCTGTAGAAGAGGAATTAGTCCTCCAAGGCTGAGGTGGTATGTTTTCCGTTGTCTAGTTGGGTTCACGCTTCTATGACCTTGGACATGGATAATATTTCTAAACCTGTTAACTCGATATGGACCCAAAATTGCATGCTTAAATAAAAGGGAATCATGAAGAATGAATAAAATAATAATGCATATAAAACACTTAGTACAGTGCATGATACATACACCATCAGACCTTCCTTAGTTTTATTTTTTTGTTGTTCTGACTTTGCCTGTGAATCCCAGGACTTGAGCATACTAGGTAAGTGCTCCATCACTGAGCCACACTGCCAACTCTTTTTAGTTCTTATTTTGAGATAGGTACTCACTAAATTGTCCAGCTGGCCCAGAACTTGTGATCTTGCTGCCTTAGCCTCTGTATCAGCTGGGATTACAGGGTGCAGCACCTGCCTGGCTGCAGGTCTTGCTCTTAACAGAGAGTAGTTACTACAATTGTGCTGTTGCACATGGACCATTGCACTGTGGTATGGATTTTAAGCACTTTCTGCTGAGAAGGAAAGGAAACCAGGAGGTGGAAAGAGCTCAATTCTGAGATATGGGAAGATGAGAGAGGAGCTGGGACTCAGTAGAGAAGTGAAGAGTGGTGAGACTAAGGAACGTGGAAGGGCTCAGGTGGGTGCAGAGATGAGAGCCGAGAAGGAGTAATGGCCGGGTGTGTGCAGCCATTGTGCAGGGCCTGAGGATGCAGAGGGCCAGTGCTGGTCATAAGGACAGAGTTGGGACAGGATGAGTGGTTGAAAGGAGTCAGGCTCTCAGCTGGCTCCAGTATTTCAGCTCAAGAGTCAGGAAGGATGCCGAAGCTGATTGAGGGGAGATTGATTCTTGCTCCAAGGGTTGTCCAGAGAGATGGGCACCTGCCACGGTGGGCTTCCTTACTCCTCCCAGACAGGAGAAACGAGACCATCGTTCTGGTTTGTTGGTAACAAGTCCACTTCTCTTAATAAGAGAGACTTCCTCGGTTAAACATCTAAGCCTTGGGCTGCTTACACCTGCTTGGCTCTACAGAGACAGTGAGACCTCTTTCCAACTGTGTGTGTCTGCTGGGCAGAGCCAAGTTTCCCAGAAAACTCACCCATCAGATGGTTCCAGGACCTGCCTTTGACCTTGAGGGCATCAGGCAGGAGGCACTATCAAGCACCTAGGTTACTCGGAAAGCCAATCTTCCCCCCAGAATTGTCTACAATAAATCCCTGCAGTTGTCAATCCCAATATCTGTCCCTTATTTTGTTACAAACTGGGTTGTGAATTGGGAGTCTTAGGCCTAAGGATGCCATACAGAATTCAGGGAAGGACAAGGACAATGGGCCAGTGTCCCTCAAGTGTGCCCAATGCTCTGAGGGACTTCTCAGGGACCGTCTCATTTTACTCTCACAAAAGAACTATTTATTCAGGGGAGAATCTGAGACTCCAAATCCAATCACTTCACAGAGCTGACAGCAGAAGAGCCAGGTCTCTGAGCTGGTCCGTGTTTTTTCCACCCCACCCCACTTCTAAGTTTCAATTAGGCACGCTAAATTCAATGTTTTTTCCTAGTTGTGTGTGTGTCTCTTACATTCCCCGCAATATGTGACACTATTTGACACATGGGGAAGGAACAACAGCCATATTCCTTTCCTTGATAAGCAGAGTTTTTCCTGTACGAATACTTACTTGTTAGGATTTATGGATCACAGATGATCACCTTGCATATATTTTAGCGATTTGATGAGATCATACCTGAAGAACTCCAGCACTAGAAACTGTCAGAAATGAAAGTGCAGGAGAACTAGAAGTTCCAGGGTTGAATTTGTGCCAGGGACATGAAGGGGCTTAGATGGATCATTCTGATCCTGCAGACTCCACCCCTAAACCCACCCATCAGAAGATGTCTACAAGATCAGAACTGTCAAACGTGGGAAGTGTTGAGAGGGAGAGTCAGATCTTACTGCACTGGATGACACTGCTGTCCCTTGTGGGTCTACCTGCCAGCCTGTTTAGTAAATTAATTCAATCATAATTTAGAGTTTTCCTTTCCACATTTCATCTCTCACTCCAAGGAACTGTCATATTGGAGATGAGTATAATAAGTATGGATCACTCGTACCTGTATTAACCACTTTGATATATTGGTGAAATTTAATGGCTAATTATGTATTAAGTTAAAGAATCCTCTTCCTCTGTAAGAGTATCTTCCTGGTATTTGTAGAGCATTTGTCTGTGTTTTCCAAGTAAGCGCAATCCACAGAGCTATGCATTCTAATCTTATGCCACAACCTTTTAAAACGAATTCTCTAGACCTGTCTTATATCCCCCTTCACTCCCATGTCCATTATTGCCAGAATGTATACAGATGCATAAATACTCACTACGTCTGTGCTTCCTCAAAGTCAGCAAACATCTCCTTAATTCTAAAATTCGACTCGCAGCTTTGTATGACGGTCGTAACACTGATACCTTGCTCTCTCCTTCCTCTTGGGGAGCATAAGTGCTCCTGGCACATTGGTTTAATGCTGCTGTCGCATCTGACTTCACCCCCAGCTTCCGTATCATAGCATCTCAGGGTGTCATCACTAAATACATGGAGTAAGGAGGAGGTATAAGTGCTGTTGAATTAATTCCCAGTAGCTGCACTCAGATTGAGAACTCATCCTGTTTGAGCGGAGCTACCAAGGTGAGCACCCAGGTTTAGCCAACAAGGGGAGACAAGCTCCTCTCAGGGAGATACCCACCCAAGTTAGGTTCTGAACAACCATAGTCAAAAACACAGGAACAAAACAGCATGCCACTCTCAGAAAAGGGTGAAAGTGAAGGTCAGAAAATATGTCTCCATGGACATGCTTCCTTCCTGCCCAGGCCAACCTTTCTTCCCCATGGAAGAGCATGGGGGTAAACTGGAGGGCATTGGGGGTTGGTTCTCGGCTCTAGTTTTGCCCTCTTCCTTCTTAACTGCACAGGAACCAAATGCTACCACAGGTAGGTCTGATCCCATGGCTGCTTGAAGAAGCTAAAACTCTTCCTTAAAAATCGTAGCCTTGGGGGCTGGGGATGTAGCTCAGTTGGTAGAGTGCCTGCCTTGCAAGCACAAGCTTTCACACAAATACAACTTTATTTAAGGGAACTCTACTTTGTCTTCCCATCCCTCCTTTTTTTCCTTCCTTCCTACTTTCTTTTTCTTTCCATTATGATTGGAAGATCTTATCTTCGGGTGATGCTTCTTACTACTATTAGTAGTTCTCAGGTCATTTAGTGGAGAATCCCAGGTAGAGGTAACCCCTAAAGAGTTCTAGTATGAGATAGTGTGAAGAATCCAATTCCTTTGCCACCGGGAACTACTTGGAAATTGGTTACATGACTGACGTGATGGTTCATGGTAGTTGGGATATCATGATCTATTCAATGAATTATGAAAAGGTAATATTATATTTCTAAAAAACTGTCAAAATCAACAATAAAGAGAATATTGAAAAGAGAGAAAAATAAATTATCATACACAAGGAAATATGCACAGGTCTATTTGAAGATTTCTAAGCAGAAATTTTTCAGGCCAGGGGAGAATAGAATATCATATTCAAAGCACTGAAAGAAAACAAAACAAAAAATAGCAACTAAGAATATTTTACCCAGCAAAGCTGTCATTCGGCAACGAAGAAGAGCTGGAGACTTTCCCAGACAAATAAAACCAGAGGGATCCATCACCACTAGACTTGCCTTACAAGAAATGCAAACGAAGGGCCTCAAGTTGAAATGAAAGTGCCGTAAAGAGCAACATGATAGCATGAGAAAATACAAAATTCACTGGGTAAGGTGAAAATATTATCAAATAAGATACACTGCAGTGATACAATATTGGTGTGTGAATCACGTTCATCCTAGTTTTAAAGTTAAAAATCAAAAA
>JAJEJO010002665.1:3690-111260 GCA_020662805.1 Glaucomys volans
TATATATATATATATATATATATATATATATATATATATATATATATTAGCTGCATAAGGAGGTGGTTTCTTGGAATGAAAAAGAATGAAAACAAAACACAGAGGAGGAGAATCAATGGAGAGACTACTCCAGGGTGATGACCTGAGTCCCCAGATCCCAATGACATGCACCAAACTTTTAGCTTAAGCTGGTTTCTGCCCAGTTCTGTCACTTTTAACAGGGATTCTGAGTATGACATTCTTCTGTGCATAGTCTGAGCAGCTCTACCTTCCTCCCCCTCACAGCATAGGATCACCCTACACACACTGCTTTAGAACTTGCTCTTCACTCAATGGCACTTTTCCAGGTGTACATTTAAAGCAATCTCATTCTTTTTAAAACAGCAGAACATGCCATATGACTGCAATCATTCCTCTATTTTTAAACTACTCAACGATGGCTGGTTATTTTGTTGGGTTCCCAGTTTTTTATATTTTAACTCAGTCTGCAGGGTACATCTTGTAAAAACATGTTTAGGCATTTGGGGCAAGTCTTTTTATAAGATAAATTCATGGCAGTGGCATTTCTGGGTCAACAATTTCATAGAATTTGTCATAGAAATTTCCCGATCACCCTCCAGAAGAGTCTTATCAGTACAAGGTACAGGCAATAGCATACAAGAGAGGGCTCCTTTTCCTAGACCCCAACCAAGGTGTAAAATATGATTACTCTTTTTAACCTTCAGTAATCTGAGAGGTAAGTATCAACCTCATTGTTTGAGGGTGAGATTCTTAAATTTTTAGTGAAATTGAATGGCTATGTCTATTTCTTTTTCTGGGGCATGCTTGTGCATGCCTTCTCCCCATTTTCTGCTGGGCTCTTCATGTTTTTCCTGGTGATTCATAACAGCTTGTTAGATATTAAGTATATCAGTACACTATCTGTCATACATCTGCCCTTTTCTCCTAATCAGTCTCATTTTTAATATTCTCGAGGGAGCAAGTATCCCATGACCAAGGTTAATGATCCTCATCTTCCAGGATGACAGGAAAGAGATCACTGTAGCAGAATTTCACAAAAAAGTCAGAGGTGTTTGTATTTGACCATGAGTCAAATAATACAGTGAATGCAAGAGACTGGAACAATTATTATTAAGTTATTAGGATGCTGCCTAAGTGAAAGCAAACTACATGGTCTGATTGCAGAGACAGAAGGACCCACTGGGAATGTTCCATTTGAAAAGTTTCTTCCAGTGATGACCGAAGTTCTACTGCAAAGAAGATGTAGACCTATTCCAGAAGATGTCTTTCTTTGAGCTTTTGAGGTTTCAGATCCAGCTAAACATGGGTCTCTTACTAAGGAAGAAATGATCAAGTATCTGACTGAGAAAGGTGAGCCTTTTCCTCAAGAAGAAATGGAAGAAAAACAGTCTGCAACTGCTCCAGAATCAGACACAATACAGTCCAAGGACGACACAACAATGATGGTGATCCACAAAGATCAAGTGTTCTACGGATAATTTCTAAGTGAAAGAACAATTTTTGAAAAATTTCTTGTTTTTGTTATCTTCCCATGTTATCTTGTAATTTCTGTATCTGGTATTTAATGCTCTGTGACTTAACAATTGCAAGATATTTTGTTGTTTAAAGATAATCATAACAAATATGTTTAGTACATCTAGGCTTATAGATTGACAGGTTGCTAATTATTTAAAAACTATTCTTATGTTCTCTCTTTGCGCAGTGTTAAGTGCTGGAGAGAGAGTGGTGAACAGTGCACAGTCATGTAGGGGAGATAACAGCATTAAATAGGGAGTTGTGTGGCAGAGACCTAAAGGGACTGCTGAGAACATAGAGACAGGGACCTTCCCCTGGGCTGGGCATCTGGGGAGACTAGAAGGAAGAATATGGATAAGTAAAGTTTCTGCTTTTAAGTAGTTTCCTTCTTATTTCATAGAAAAAAGAGAGCAAATCATAAGTCTTAAACATTTATAGATGTGATCGTGCCAAGAGAATCAAGGATATTTATTGGGACAAATGGATTTTTATGATTCTCAATTAAGGTTCTCAAGAAGTTTTCCTTCATTTTAAGACTTGAAAGCTTAAAAGAGTTTCCTGTGGGGCCAGAAAGCCTCACACTGAATGATGCTGGTTCTTCATAAATGATTTCACTCTATGTGTGAAACTGCAATCATGCCTGTAAGAGGCCATCTATAAAGAGAAAAATGTGTGCGTTCCTCAACGTTATGTGATTGATGTGCACTCACTTGGCTTAATTGAGTCCTGTTGAATTGTTTCTTCTTACCAACAGCATTGTGGGAATCCTGAAAGAGGTGAAAGGAAGGCCCATGAATGTAAATGTGTCAGCCTCTTGCTCCTCAGCAAGCCTCCCCACTCAGCTTACACTCTCAATTCCCTTGACTCTTGGGTGACACCTATTAGGAAACAGGAGACCTCAACAGCAGTGTATTAGAGGCCATATGGCCTCCTCACAAAATGAAATGGTCATCAAGATCCATGTGCTCAAATTGTATTTGCTAATACAAAAGTGGAACTGCTGAATTAGCAGGAAATGAGTGGAGGAGGATTCTCTGTTACCATAAAATGGAGACATCTGTTGCGTTCTTTCTCTCCTGATTAATAACTGAGGAATTAGTCTATTCTCCCAGTTTCATGATGAGGAAATTTATCTAAAGCAGATTGTTCATTTGAAATACAGAGACAACTGAAAATTCTGAAAACCAACCTAGGATGTAAATTCCATAAATGAGGATATTTATCTTCCCTGCTCATCACCGTAGCCCCACAATTCAGCACAGTGTCTGTGCATAGTAGCCACCAGCGGTGAACATGAAGATGTGCCACCTGGATCCTCTTCAAGGAAGGTTCTGATGGTCCCTACACAAAGTAATCAGCACATAGCCTTCGACTTTCAGCTCCTTCAGAGGCTGCTTTAGCTGTGCCTTACATTGCTGGAGGTCACATCCTTCCCAGGGCAGTTTCCATCCAGTGAATGAGCAAGGTAGGTGTATAATAGAAGGCCGTTTTGTACAGATGCTGCCACGGACAATTCCAATGAGCAACATCTGCTCTGGACCCCCCTCCAGCTTCTGGATTGTCCTATGGGGTAGTTCTCCTTGCCCTGTGCACAGTTCCACTTCCCACCTCTTACCTTCACAGATGTTGGACCTTATTAAATATTTTTCTCCTCAAACTCCATCTCACTGTCTTTTCCAGAATACACCTGTGAAATCACTGAATGCTTATTGAGTAAATGAATAAGTGAAACAAAACAAAAAACATAAATAAATTAATGTGCAAACAAATGGGTAAAAGATCAAGCTATGAAATATTTCATCTTGTGCTAAATGACTCCCATTGTCAACTAGAGATGGAGTTGAAGTAATTAGGGAATCCCCAAAACAGTCCCATATACACATCTTGGAATGCAGTTACCATCTCTTAGTGTGCCTCCTGTTAAAAACCATGCTGCTTCATATCACCCTTTTAGCCATCATTTTGGATAGAAATTCATTAGCCTCATTTTACAAAATAGGGGAAGGAGACTCTCAGAAGTGAAGGAGCTTGTTCAGGATCACACAGTTAATGAGCTACAAAGTGGAAATGCAAATCCTTTCTGTCCGGTCTAAAGAAAACTTCTCCTGGATTCATATCATTCTCCATAATTAATAAATGTTTTAGCTGGTAACCCTTTCTCAATATGGTCAAACAAACTGACTGAAAGCAAACATTTTGACCTAAACATTTCCTCCTATCCAGCTGGTTGCTCCAATAAGAAACTGTGACCCTTGTTCCAAGTGTACCACCTTACTCCTGTGCAGGTAAATAGTTACTACTTGGACAATGCCAGTTTTATTTTTGCCCTTACCGATGTATGCCATGCTGTTTTACCATGTGGCAAATAATAACAATAATAAAATTTAATAATGATAAAACAAACAAAAAACTATTCTTACAACTTTTAAAAAAAAATCTATTTTAGTATGTCTTTCACCAGGCTGAAATTTTAATTTTCACATACCCAACCAAATATATACATATTTTCCTCTTTTTATTTTTAAGAACTCAATAATTTTATAATTCTATTTTAACATTTACTGTCTAATATTTTAATAGATACTTATAAATAATTCAATTTTTCTGCCCACGACTTTATGCTAACATGCTTAGATTACTGATTGTAATTAATAATTATTTTATGAGGAAATCACTATGTATCTGTTTTAAAACTTTTCTACTTCAAAGCATGTGATGATTTTGACTTTGGACAAGAGTCTGTAGCCCATCCTTCGAGTCAGTAATGACTGTCAACAGGCAAGGGGAGACGTGTTAGGTTTCCAGTCCATCCCTACTACCACCTTGGCCAATGAAGTTGAGTGAATAAAGTGAGACTCTCAATTTCATTTTCCCCATCTTGGAAAGAGTGTTGGAACACAAAGCTCTGAGAACTCTTCTAGAACCAGACTTTCAAGGATCTATGAATTTTTTGTTCTCATTTTTTAAAATTTAAATCTTATAGTAACTGATTCATCAGGTTTTAATGCACGGTAAAGAGTTCTTAGTAGTGTTTTTTAAAGAATTTTTTGGGAGGTGGTGTCAGAAGGGAATTAAATTTATTAAAGGCTTATCAGATCCTAGGCATTGTACATTTTGATTTGAGTCTTCACAACAAACTTTTTTTCCCAGTTATATATGAAATTTTTTTTCTTTTTTGTTAAACTTTTTAAATAAAATATAAATAATTTATATTATTTATAAATAAAATAAATAATAATAAATAATTCATTTTGATTCATTGTACAATCTCCAAAATTTATAAAGAACTTACAAAACTTTACACCAAAAATACAAAGAACCCAATCAATAAATGGGCCAAGGATCTGGACAGACACTTTACAGAAGAGGATGATCAGGCAATCAATAAATATATGAAAAAGTGTTCAACATCTCTAGTAATTAGAGAAATGCAAATTAAAACAACTATAAGATTTCATCTTACTCCGATTAGAATGGCTAATAACAAAAACACAAGCAATAATAGATATTGGCGTGGCTGTGGGGAAAAAGGCACACTTTTACGTTGCTGGTGGAGTTGCAAATTGGTACAGCCACTCTGGAAAGCAGAGTGGAGATTCCTTAGAAATCTTGGAATGGACCCACCTTTTGACCCAGTTATCTCACTCCTTGGTTTATACACAACAAACTTTTGTAACTCCATTTTGCAGATGAAGAAACTACTGTAGTTCATTGAGGTTAAGTGAATTTCTGGAGTTACACCACTAAGAGGAAGTAAATTGGGACATCATTTGATCTTCATGATTGTTTGATATAGGTTTAGGATTAGTTTTAGCTCTTTTTGTTGGTAAACTAATTAGCAGAATCTTAAAGTTTTTTAAGTAGGTAAATTATTTCTATGTTTTAAAAATTAAAATGTATAAATGTAGAGTGGAAGGTCTCTCTCTTATTCTAGTTCTCTATTCTTAGTTAACCATTTATATTAGTTGACTTTGTGTCGCTGTAACAAAATACCTAAGATAATCAACTTAAGAAGAAGAAAGGTTATTTTGATCAATGGTTTCAGAGATTTTAGTCCATGATCATTTGCTTTTTGGGTCTGTAATGAGGCAGCACATTATCATGGGAGCATGTAGCAATGAAATTGCTAACCTCATGGCTGCCAGGAGGCAAAGAAAGACAGGAAGGGGTTGGGTCCCAAAATAGCTGCTTAAGGGCATGACCCCAAGAACCTAATTTCTTTCCATTAGGCCTCACCTCTTAAAGGTTCTATCACCTCCCAGTAGCACCAGACTGGCAATTAAGCCTTTAACACATAAGTCTTTGGGGCACAATTAACTAAACCATAGCACGATTATCACTAGTTTTTTATTCATCCTCCAGACTTTTCCTGTGTCCTTGTAAACATGACTATTTCCTGCTTTCCTCCTCTAAAGACAGCACACTTTATATATTACTGGTACACTAGTTTATAAAAATTTGATATTATATCTTGGAGAATTTTCAGACTGCTGTGAAGAAAGTTTCTTTCTTCTTTAAAGAGGGCCATGGTATTCTATTGTGTATTGCAAAACACATGTTAAGCAAAGTCAAAGGTAACAAATTAGGAGAAAATACTTAGAATACCAAAAACAAATATCTCTGCTCACATATTTACTTTTTAAAATTGTATACTAAGCCCCAAGAAACACTAAAGAAAATTTCAATAGCTTAACAGAAAAATGAACAAGCTATTGTTCTCAAATTGGTCTCAGAAAATTAAATGTAAGTAGAACTTAAAGAAAAAGTTTGTAGTATCACTTACAATTAAAAATGCAAATTAAAACCACTGATAGTTCATTTTTCATACATTGGTTTGGAAAAAGTTAAAGATTTTGATAGTAAATTTAGTTGGCAAGACTAGACCTTTGCACATCACTGATTCAATTATAAATTGGAACAAGCCCTATAGAGGGAATTTGGCGATGTCTATCAAAATTACAAATGGAAATTCAGCTATAGATACACTTTGGTATGTATGAAATAATATTATGTACAGTTTTTCATGGCAACATTGTCTACAACAAAGAGTTTAAAATACTGTAAATGTCAATCAGTAGATAACTAGTTAAATTTTTACTCCTTTGAATTGTCTATGTACTATTTTCATTCTGGCTTGAATTGTTGAGATTCCATAATGTTTTTATATTCACCAGAACTGTTTTAACCTACAGTCTCTTTTTCCATGGATTTTCCTATTTTTGTTTGTTTATATTGCTTTATAATTAAAAATAAGATAAAGTAGATTCATATTCTGTTTAAGCTATATTGGGGTGGATTCAGTTCTATAACTGATCAAAATCTTTCTTGTTTGCCAAAATCCCTAGTATGATTACCCAAATGGAAAGCATGGCCTATTTACCTTGTAATAAGTGCCTGGAAATAGCACCCATATTTAACTATTCTTATGAGTTATGAGTTTCATTGTTTCAGGGAAGTAGATCAACAAGGAAGAGGTCTTGTAGTGGCAGTTGGGTAACAGAGATGAATGAAATGGAGTCAAGGTGTTTCAGTCAGCTTTTTCTCTGTGTGACAAAGACCTGACAAGAACAATTTTAAGGAGGAAAAATTTATTTGGGGGCTCATGATTTCAGCGGTTGCAGTCCATAGATGGCCAACTCCATTCTTCAGGACTTGAGATGAGGCAGAACATCATGGCAAAAGAGAGGTGGAGGAAAGTGGCTGGGGACATGGGGATCAGGAAGCAGAGAGACTAAGCTCAGTTCACAAAATATAAACCCCAAAGGCATGTCCCCAGTGACCCACCTCCATCAGCCACACTCTACCTGCCTACAGTCGCCCCTCAGTTAATCCCTATCAGGTGATTAACACACTGAGTGGGGAAGGCTCTCATAACCCAATTATTTCACCTCTCAAGCTTCTTGCATTGTCACACACATGAGCTTTTGGGGGACACCTCACATCTAAACCATAATACAAGGCAAGAATATATTAATGCTGTGGAATACATTGGACAATAGCTGAACTCCACAGAGAGATGTCTGTGCCAATATATGTTCCATCTCACATGCTCATTTTACAATAATGGCACTGACATCCCTCCATTGAGAAGGCAGAGGATGTTTAATACTCATGTACTGGGAAGATCTCTTTCCCGTGTAAACACAACATGGTGGAAATGGCACTGTGTGACTTCTAAGGCTAAGACATAACATGTACTGATTCTTTCTCTTAGAATTCTAGTCCTTGAAACATGTTACCATGTTGCAAGGAAGCCCAGGTCACATGAAGAGACCAGATGTGAGGGTTCTAGGTGACAATCCCAACATCAGTCTTCACATGAGTGAGTAAATGAGTCCTCACATGAATCTAGCCCCTAGGTTTGAGTTTTCCAGCTTACGACACAGATAACATGAGACAAAGGTAAATATCCACAATGTGCCTTGTGTGGATTTCTAACACACAGAAATGGTGAAAGATGAAAAATTACTATTATTGCTTTAACCTACCAAGTTTAGGAATAATCTGTTACATAGTAATAGATAACTCATTCTGCAAACAGAAACTTATTGTGATTCAACTAGAGGGTAACTATGACTCAAATAATGGGTTTGTGAGACAACCAGAAGCACACTGTAGCGACACAGTGCAGGGAAAACTAGTGGCCTCCTCCTCATTATAAACCACTTATGAACACTGAACCACTCTGACATCCTAAGGACTAGTGATACCTACCAGCAAGCATGCATGAGACCCTCGGATACACCTCAGCACAAAAACAAAAGCAAAAAACAACAACAAAACACTAAGGATTCCAGTGGATCAATAGAAGTACCAAAAGAACCAGTGAAGAACCCAGGGTGAGATGATGTTTTAGTCACCTTTCTCACCACTGTGATTAAAAGGACTCAACCAGAACAACCATAGAGGAGGAAAAGTTTATTTGGAGACCCAAGGATTCAGAGGTCTCAATCCACAGACAGCAAGCTCCATTCCTTGGGGTTCAAGGTGAGACAGGACATCATGGTCGAAGAGTGTTTCTGAGGAAACTAGCTCACATGATGACCAGGAAGCAGAGAGAGACTCCACTCTACAGACACAAAATATATACCTCATAGCCATGCCCCCAATGAACCACTTCCTCCAGCCACACCCCACTTGCCTCCAGTTACCCCTCAGTTAATCCCACTAGGGATTAATTCACTGATTCCTCCTTCAAACCTTCTTGCCTTGTCTAACACGTGAGCTTTTAGGGTACACCACATCTAAACCATAACAGATAGTGATGCCCAGTGGGAGATGGGCCATGTTCTGCATTCAGTGGGATATGATATTTGAGAGTGCAAATATAATACCCTCTGTACACTCCTAGAAATACTTCATGGTTTGGAATCATGAGTGTAGAAACTCTGAAGAGGGCTTCAGTGCTTGCATCCACAGGAGAGAATAAGAGTTTGGCCTATTTTGTTTCATAGGCTGAGCAAGCCTGAGTGAATTTGGATTACAGAAGAACAGAGTGGACAGCCCAATGTATTTGAGAAAGCAGAGAGCACTATCCTTCTCATTTGTAGATATGTCCCACATAATTCTTGGTTATTTGGACATACAATACCAACTTCTGTAGTGGCTCTGACCTCTAGGTTGTCTCCAACAGACATCAAGATATCCAACTTTCTCAATGTGTTTGTTATCCACAGTGGAATGTGATATAGGCCATATCTATGTAACTGATATTACTGACCTATGGCACATGCTACTCATTTAAACAATCATTAAACTTTTTTTTATCTTGTTGGCTGTTGGAAAAATGACCTGATTGCACTGAAACTGAATCCATTACAGCTTCCTAACACAGAACTACATCTTTTCCTGTGCCCCTGTGCTCTCTCTCAACAACCCACCTTCCTTCTTCTCCCTGATTTTAGTCACTACCTTTGTTTGAGGAATTCTCATGGGAAAAGTTCGTGAAATAAGAAGATAAAGAAGGAAAGAGAAAAAGGGAGGGGATAAGGGTGAAACTGTGGGTGGCTACAGAAAAGGGAACCTCCACACTAATGCAGCACCAAGGAAAGAGCAAGGAGAGCATTTCCAAGGAGGCTGTGATTAATAGTGTTTGCTACTTTAGTGAGGAGGCTGGGAGTTGAGAAAAAAGGAGGAGAGAAGTTATTGGTGACCTTTCAGAGCAAAACAGCAATACATTTGCTTTGGGAGATAAGTTCTCTGAGGTCATAAACTTTTCTCTGCCTCGTTTATTGCCATAACTTCAAGCATCACTATTTAGTAAATAAATGAATAAAGCAGTAGTGGAAGGGATGAAGAAATAGTTTACAAAGAATAAACATCCCAAGAGGACATGCTGTGAATGGTAGAATAATAGAAAAAGAGCATCACTAAATGACAATGGAGAGTAAGTAGTGACTGGATGGGGTTGTGAAGTCAAGGGAGTAGTTGGTAAGCTGTTTGATGTATTAGTTAGGATTTAGCTTAGATTTATGTAAGACAAATTCAAAAATAGAAGTCACCAAAATGGAACTTCATTTTTCTCTCACATGAGAGAAGTTTAGGAAACAACACAGCAACTACGGAATCTTTTGAGTTCGGAGCCCTGTCATCTCTCGGGTGTGACGCCCATCCTCATGATCTGTGGTGGCTTGTCTCTGAAGTTGGCCCTTACAGTTCTTTCCTTACTATATGCATATGCTGCTCCAACCCCATAATTATGGGTGACTGTTTTGATCATTAGAATGTGGTAGAAATGATGTTCTACAACTTCCAAGCTCTTGCCTTAAAAGGATTAACAGCACTACCTCTGGCCCTATGGAACCCACTCCTGCTTTGAGGGACCTTGTGGAAGAAAACCAAGACTCTCTGGTTGGTGGCTCAACTGGCAGTCAGTAATGACCCATTTTGATGTGCCTGTCCACTTGAGGTCCTAAAAGAATATAGCCCCAACTGACATCACATGGAGAAGAACCACATAGTAGAGCTCAGTTGACCACAAAATCATGAGAGATGATAAAATAGTTGTTGTTTTGAACCACTAAGGTTTTTGCATATTGCTTACATGGAAACAGCTAAAACACAGTCTAGGAGCTGTGTTAACACAGGTATCCCAAGCAGCAGAATTGACAGAAAAGGGGTATACACCAACTTTTCAAAGGAAATGCTCCAGAAGTTGCCACATTATACTTCTGCTTTGTTTTATTGGCCAGGATTCAATCACATGGTCCCACCCAGCTTCTGGAGAAAGCTAGGAAATTTAGACTTTTAGCAGGGCATTGATGAACTCAGCTGAAAATCAAGGTCTCTTAATTTGAGGAATAGGTAGAGCATTGGTATTTGGTGGACAATTGAGTGTTTGTCTAGCTTTGTGTTTGCAGGAAGGGTGTAGTAAGGTTGACTAGGATTAGATTTGCTAAGAGGATATTATGGTTTAGATATGAGGTGTCCCCCCCAAAACTCCTGTGAGACAATGCAAGAAAGTTTAGAGGTAAAATGATTGGGTTATGAACCTTAATCTAATCAATATGTTACTTGCCTAATAAGAATTGACTTACAGTGACTAGGCAGGTAATGTGTGGCTGAGGGAGGTGGGTCAGTGGGGTGTGCTCTTGGGGTTTATATTTTGTCCATAAGGGAGTTCTCTCTCTCTCTCTCTTTCTCTTTCCTTCCTGGTTTAAATAGGAGGTGACCCCAAAAGCTCACGTGTGAGACAGTACAAGAAGGTTTAAAGGTGAAATGATTGGGTGATGAGCCTTAACCGAATCCGTGTGTTAATTGTTTAATAGGATTATCAGGGGATTCTTCCTATGTTGCTGAGACTGGTAACCCTAGGCAAGTAGGGTGTGGCTGGAGGAGGTGGTCAATGGGGGCATGACCATGGGATTTATATTTTGTCCATGAGGAGAGAGCTCTCTTTTTCTTTCTCCCTCCTTCTGGTAATGTCCTGAGCCAGTTTCGTCTACCACACTCTTCCACCATGATGTTCTGCCTCACCTCAGGCCCCAAAGAATGAAGTTAGCCATCTCTTGGCTGAGACCTCTGAACTTGTGAGCCCCCAAATATAATTTTCCTCCTCTAATTGTTCTTTTCAAGTCTTTTGGTCACAGCAACAAAAAGGCTAACTTAAACCGAAGGCAGGCCTAGTTACTCAGAAAGGCAAGTAGAAAACAATATGAAGGAAAAGTGACATTTTGAAGTGAGTAGGAGTGAAAATGATGGGAAACCCATAAAGGACTGATGCATACAACATGGAAGAATCTCAAAATAATTATGTGGAGTGAAAGAAGGAAGACAAAAGACTACAGACATTGTATGATTCCATTTACGTGAAACTTAATATCAAGAGAAACTATAGTAACAAGGCAAATTAGTAATTGTCTGAAAAGGAGAGATTCATGGGAAGAAAATTAAAATTAACGTTAGAAAGGGGCATGAGGAAATTTGGGGGTGATTATACTGATTGTGGGGATGGCTTCATGGATGGTTACATTTAATGCAAAACATTAAATTGTACACTTAAATATTCGCAGCTTATTTGAGGTCCATTATACTCACAGTAAAGCTGTAAAAATTAAAAATGGATATATCCAGACAGAATAAATTTCCTTCCTCTTTCTTTCTCTCTTTCTTCCTCTTTCTTTCTTTCTTCCTTCCTTCCTTCCTTCCTTTCTTTCTTTCTTTCTTTCTTTCTTTCTTTCTTTCTTTCTTCCTTTCTTTCTTTCTTTCCTCTTTCTTTCTTTCTTCCTTCCTTTCTTTCTTTCTTTCTTTTCTTCTTTCTTCTTTCTTTCTCTCTTTCATTTATTTATTTTTATTTATTTTTTGGTACTAGGGATTGAACCTAGGGGTGCTTTTAGCACTGAGTTACATCCACAGCCTTTTTTATTTTTTATTTTGAGACAAGTTCTTGCTGTTTTGCTGAAGGTCTCACAAAGTTGCTGAGACTGACCTTGAACTTGGGATCCTCTTGCCTCAGCCTCCCCAGTCTTTGGGATCACAGGCATGAACCATCATGTCCACTCAGAATATCTTTAGATTTAACTTAAAATATAAATATACTAATAAGACAATTAAGAGTCACTTTCTTTTAAAACAAAGAATTTACCAAGTTTCAAGATGTCTTTTTCCTTTAGATTTTCTTTCTTTTTACAGGGCTTGGGGTCAAATCTGGGGCTCTGTGCATGCTAGGCAAGTACTTTACCACTGAGTTATATTCCCAACCCTTTTTGAAAACTTTTTAATGGATAACTTATGCATAAAGAAAACACTTCTTATTTAATTGTGGCCTGTATAAACCAATTTTCCCATAACACATATTTCTTATTTTAAATTTTTTTGATTAACACCAGAAGGACTTTGCTGATATCAGTTAAAATGGTGAGAAATTAATCTCTTAGGCATAGAAAGGAATGTTGGGTGGGTGGAATTTTTTTTAATGTGGAAAATAAAAATCACTTAAGATTCTTTGCTTGATATGTGATCTTGGAATAAATTCATTCCAACAGTATGTGCAAAAAAAGGGGGCATATTTTCTTAGAAAATAAGGCAGCTCACCTTTGATAATTAGATATTTTGAACATGACCTTTCCCATTCTGTTCTTGTACTGAGGATTTGTAAGTGAACACCTCAATCTTTCAGTTCAAATGAGAGCCAGCTCAAGGCAGTTATAAATGAGGACATGGCTGTCAGTCCTTTGCTGGTACTCCAAATATTTTCAAACTTTCCTCAGTAGAGTAATCTTGGGGCCCAAAGGAAGTCTGGTCTCATCATTAAGGTCACAAATCCCCCCCCAAATGTTATTACCAAGTTTGATAACCCACTTTGTGTGCCAAACCTGGTTCCATATCATTTCAAATTATTTCTAAAAATCTACTGAAATTAATTCCCTCAAGCTAGCAAATATTGCCAACAATGCTTTGAAAAAAATTCTGCTTTTATTTTATTGTTAGGTTATTTGACCAATATCTTGATATGGAGACATGTCTTTTTATTTCCACTAATAAAGAAATGAAGCATTTTTACATTGAAAATTGTCCTTAATGTGTTAATTCTTTGTGGAAAAATCAAGAATTAAATTATATATACACTATTATAATGCAACATTGATAGAAATAGAATCCAGACACATGCCAACGTTATTTTATTTAACTGCCATAGTCCAAATATGAGAAAATTATTTTTATTGATACAAATGAGTGAAATCCTAGAAAAGATGGTCCTTTGAGAACTTTTTTAAGAGGACAATGTCATTTTCAGACATGTTCTGAAATTCAAGCTCATTTTGGAGGAGAATTACAGAATAATAGTTCAAGTAAATTTGTTTCTCAAAAAACTGTCAAATTTCCATTTCTTTGGGGGGTACTTTTAACCATTTTGCTATTCATTTCTACAAGTTAAATTTTATCCAGGGTTTAAAAATATTGGAGCTATTAAGAATGTTTTATATATATATATGTTATACATATTACATATTATATACACATATATGTTATACATATATTATACATATATACATATATGTTATACATATATACACATATATGTTATACATATAATATAATATATATTATATATTATACATAATGTTTTATGTATATAAAACATTCTTAATACCTCATACACACACCCACACACACACACATCACACACATACGCACACAGGCACTGGGAATTGAACTCAGGGCACTCAACCACTGAGTCAAATCCCCAACCCTATTTTGTATTCCACTTAGAGACAGGGTCTCACTGAGTTGCTTAGCACCTCGCCTTTGCTGAGACTGGCTTTGAACTCATAAACCTCCTGCCTCAGCCTCCCAAGCCACTGGGATTACAGGCATGCACCACTGTGCCTATTTAGAGATATTTTATTCATTGCTTTTTCATCTTATCAAAAAGAAATGGGCAGTTCCACTAGATTAAATAGACATCTTTAAAGACACACAATAGGACATTCCCACAACAATTTTAAGAAGTCATTCTAAGTACCAATAATGTCATCACCAGTTATAAATTACACCTACTTTAAAAGAAGACTTGAGCAAGCTAAGTCTGATGCTTTAAAGAATACATAATATGGAGCTCCCACCTGTGGTGGCCTGAATCCCTAGCCCCAGTGGGGATTTTAGGCCCTTCGGTGCCATTCTATAGCATCCCTGGGAGAGAGTGACCGCCTGTGGCTGCCTAAGCCCCCAGTGCGGAGCTCAGGCCTGCCTGGGCTATCAAGCCCAGTGTCTCCATCACTGAGCACAGTTCTGCGCCTCCACCCCAACTTGGTCTAGTGCCCAGGCCCACAGCCTGGCCCGGTGTCTAGTGCCTGTGCTGCATCTGATTGTCTATCAACACCAGGCCACCTCTGCCCAGAAGCATTGATCATTCCCAACCTGGAGGTAGTGAGACAGCACCCTTCTTGGGTCACCGCTTGATCAAGCACCTCTCAAATATTGGGTCATTGAAAGATAAGAGGTTTGAACTGTACAGTATATTTTTATTGCAGAAGGTTTTTAAATTAACTGTAATACTACGATTATTCCTAATATACCCACTATATTCCTATCTTTTTCTTTTATTAATATGCTTATCACTCTATCTCCCTCTTATATATCCATTTCCTCGGAGAATCTCTTTTTCCTCATGCTAACAACCTGTTCCTTTTGATTCCATTTCCACTATTCATATGACATAGTATATCAATAGACTCACTTCTTATCTCATTAGTGTTTTGTCCTATACCCCTCCTCATTCTCCCTGTCCAACATTAGGAATTGCAGTCCTTATTGCAAACTTACTAGTTATGCTATAGATAATAACTCATCTCTGTTTATTAAGACAACACTGTTAATATCTTAATAGGGACTATTTAGACTAAGGACACATATTGTTTATATGGTGTGCTGCCAATATTGATCTCTCAATTCAAGAAGGAGGTATTGAAAATAGTTAGGAACCCTATAAGTCTTTAAGGGGAAACTGCAATACCTAGGATTCGCACTACTAGAGGGGAAGATACACTAGCAACATGAGAAAACATGGGAAGAAAACGTCCCAAACAAACCCAGAAATTATTCCAAAAGAACCCAATGACAACATGGCAGAAGCATTGACAGAAAGGGAGTTGTACATAATTAAAATGATCCAAGAAGCGAACGAGGAGTCAAGAGAGCAAATGCAGGCAATGCTAAAAGAGCAACTGCAGGAAGCAAAAGATCATTTCAATAAAGAGATAGAGATTCTGAAAAAAAACCCAAACAAACAGAAATCCTTGAAATGAAGGTTGCAATAAACCAAATTAAAAACTCAATAGAAAGTTTAACCAACAGGCTAAATTACTTGGAAGACAGAACCTCAGACAATGAAGACAAAATATTTAATCTTGAAAACAAACTCAACCAGACAGAGAAGATGGTAAGGAATCATGAACAGAACCTCCAAGAGTTGTGGGACATCATGAAAAGATCAAATTTAAGAGTTATTGGGATTGAAGAAGGCAAAGAGACACAAACCAAAGGAATGAATAATCTAATCAATGAAATAATATCAGAAAATTTCCCAAATATGATGAATGAAATGGAAAATCAAATTCAAGAGGCTTATAGGACACCTAATGCACAAAATCACAACAGATCCACACCAAGGCACATTATAATGAAAATACTTAACATACAAAACAAAGATAGAATTTTAAAGGCTGCAATAGAAAAACATCAGATTACATACAGAGGGAAAACAATACGAATATCAGCAAATTTCTCAGCCCAGACCCTAAAAGCAAGAAGGGCCTGGAACAACATATTCCAAGCACTGAAAGAAAATGGATGCTAACCAAGAATCTCATACCCAGCAAAACTTACCTTCAGATTTGAAGATGAAATAAAATCCTTCCATGATAAACACAGGCTAAAAGAATTCACAAATAGAAAGCCTGCCCTACAGAAAATCCTCAGCAAAATATTCCAAGAGGAAGAAATGAGAAACAACAATATAAGTCAGCAAAGGGAGGAATTACCCTAAAGGAACAGTCAATTAAAGGAAAAACCAAGTAAGATTAAAATCCAAAAATAAGTCAAAATGACCGGGAATAAAAGTCATATCTCTATAATAACCCTAAATGTAAATGGCCTAAACTCATCAATCAAAAGACATAGACTGGCAGATTGGATTAAAAAAGAAAGACTCAACAATATGCTGCCTTCAAGAAACTCATCTCATAGAAAAACATGCCCACAGACTAAAGGTGAAAGGTTGGGAAAAAACATACCATGCACATGGACTGAGTAAAAAAGCAGGAGTTTCCATCCTCATTTCAGATAAAGTAGACTTCAAGCCAAAGTTAGTCAGAAGGGATAAAGAAGGACATGTCATACTACTTAAGGGAAGCATAAATCACCAAGACATAACAATCATAAATATTTATGCACCAAACAATGGTACATCCATGTACATCAATCAGATCCTTCTCAATTCTAGGAACCAAACAGACCAAAACACAATAATACTTGGGGACTTTAACACTCCTCTCTCACCATTGGACAGATCTTCCAAGCAAAAATTGAACAAAGAAACCATAGAACTCAATGACACAATCGTTAATTTAGACTTAGCAGACATATATAGAATATTCCATCCATCAAAAAGTGAATACACTTTCTTCTCAAGCTCATGGATCCTTCTCTAATATAGACCATATGTTATGCCACAAAGGTACTCTTAGCAAATACAAAAACATGGAGATACTACCTTGTATTCTATAAGATCATAATGGAATGAAATTAGAAGTCAATGATAAAGTTAAAAACAGAAACTACTCCAACACCTGCAGATTAAATAATATGCTATTGAATGATGCATGGATAACAGAAGACATTAGGGGGGAAATAAAAAAATTCTTAGAGGTCAACGAGAACAAAGATAAAGCATATCAAAATCTCTGGGATACTATGAAAGCAGTCCTAAGAGGAAAACTCATTGCATGGAGTGCATTCAATAAAAGAATGAAAAGTCAACAAATCAATGACCTCAACTTACAGCTCAAAGTCCTAGAAAAAGAGGAACAGATCATCATCAAAAGGAGTAGAAGATGGGAAATAATTAAAATCAGAGCAGAAATCATGAAATTGAAACAAAAGAAACAATTCAAAAAACTGACAAAACAAAAAGTTGGTTCTTTGAAAAAATGAACAAAATTGATAAACCCTTAGCCACACTAATGAAGAAAAGGAGAGAGAAACTCCAAATTACTAAAATTTGTGATGGAAATGGAAATATTGCAACAGACACTATTGAGATACAAAACATAATTAGAAGCTATTTTGAACATTCATCCTACAAAAAAATAGAAAACCTGGAAGACATCAACAGGTTCCTAGAGGCATATGAGCCACCCGAACTGAATCTGGAGGACATACACAACTTAAATAGATCAATTTCAAGAAATGAAATAGAAGAAGTCATCAAAAGCCTACCAACAAAGAAAAGTCAAGAACCAGATGGATCCACAGCCGAGTCCTACAAGACCTTCAAAGAAGAGCTCATTCTAATACTTCTCAAAGGATTTCATGAAATAGAGGAGGAGAGAACCCTTCCAAACTCATTCTATGAAGCTAATATCACCCTGATACCAAAACCAGAGAAGGACACATGGAGGAAGGAAAATTTCAGACCAATATCCCTAATGAACATTGATGCAAAAATTCTTAACAAAATTTTAGCAAATCTCATACAAAAGCATATTAAAAAGATAGTGCACCATGATCAAGAGGGTTTCATCCCGGGGATGAAAGGGTGGTTCAACATCTGGAAATCAATAAATGTAGTTCACCACATCATCAGACTTAAAGTCAAGAACCACATGATTATTTCAATAGATGCAGAGAAAGCATTTGATAAAATACAGCACTCTTTCATGCTCAAAACACTAGAAAAAATAGGGATAGTAGGAACATTCCTTAACATTGTAAAGGCTATCTATGCCAAGCCCACAGCTAGCATCATTCTAAATGGAGAAAAATTGAAAGCATTCCCCCTGAGAACTGGAACAAGGCAGGGATGCCCTCTTTCGCCACTACTATTCAACATTGTCCTTGAATCTCTAGCCAGAGCAATTAGACAGACCAAAGAAATTAGAGGAATACGAATAGGAAAAGAAGAGCTCAAACTATCCCTATTTGCTGATGACATGATTCTCTATTTAGAAGACCCTAAGAATTCCACCAGAAAACTTCTGGAACTCATAAATGAATTCAGTAAAGTAGCAGGATATAAAATTAATGCTCATAAATTGAATGCATTTTTATTTGTAAGTGATGCATCCTCTGAGAGAGAAATTAGGAAAAGTATGCCATTCACAATAGCCTCAAGAAAAGTTAAATACTTGGGAATCAATCTAACACAAGAAGTGAAAGACCTCTAGGATGAGAACTATAGAATACTAAAGAAAGAAATTAAAGAAAATCTGAGAAGATGGAAAGATCTCCCATGTTCTTGGATAGGCAGAATTAATATTGTCAAAATGCCCATACTTCCAAAAGTGCTATACAAATTCAATGCAATTCCAATTAAAATCCCAATGATGGACCTCATAGAAATAGAGCAAGCAATCATGAAATTCATTTGGAGGAATAAGAGACCCAGAATAGCTAAAGCAATTCTTAGCAAGAAGAGTGAAGCAGGGGGTATCACAATACCAGACCTTCAAATGTACTACAGAGCAATAGTAACAAAAACAGCATGGTATTGGCCCCAAAATAGACAGGTAGATCAATGATACAGAATAGAGGACACAGAGATAAACCCACATAAATACAGGTACCTCATACTTGACAAAGGAGCCAAAAACATTCAATGGAGAAAAGATAGCCTCTTCAACAAATGGTGCTGGGAAAACTGGAAATCCATATGCAACAAAATGAAACTAAACCCATATCTCTCACCCTGTACAAAACTTAACTCAAAATGGATCAAGGGCCTAGGAATTAGACCAGAGACCCTGCACCTAATAGAAGAGAAAATAGGTCCAAATCTCCATCATGTTGGCCTAGGACCAGATTTCCTTAACATGACTCCCAAAGGGCAAGAAATAAAAGCACGAATCAATGATTGGGATAGAGTCAAACTAAAAAGCCTTTTCTCAGCAAAGGAAACAATCAGCAATGTGAAGAGAGAGCCTTCAGAGTGGGAGAAAATCTTTGCCACACACACTTCAGATAGAGCACTAATCTCCAGAATCTACAAAGTTCTCAAAATTCTTTACATCAAGAATACTAATAACCCAATCAATAAATGGGCCAAGGAAATGAACAGACACTTTACAGAAGAAGATCTACAAGCAATCAACAGATTTATGAAAAAATGTTCAACATCCCTCGTTTTAAGAGAAATGCAAATCAAAACCACCTTAAGATTTCATCTTACCCCAATTAGAATGTCTTTTATTAAGAATACGGGCAACAACAGGTGTTGGTGAGGATGTGGGGAAAAGGGTACACTCATACATTGCTGGTGGGAGTGCAAGTTGGTGCAGCCACTCTGGAAAGCAGTGTGGAGATTCCTTAGAAAACTTGGAATGGATCCACCATTTGACCCAGCTATCCCACTCCTTGGCCTATACCCAAAGGACTTAAAATCAGATTAATACAGTGATGCAGCCACATCAATGTTCATAGCTGCTCAATTCACAATAGCTAGATTGTGGAACCAACCTAGATGCCCTTCAGTACTTGAATGGCTAAAGAAACTGTGGTATATATACACGATGGAATATTACTCAGCCATAAAGACGAATAAAATTATGGCATTTGCAGGTAAATGGATGATGTTGGAGACTGTTATGCTAAGTGAGATTAGCCAATCCCAAAATCCAAAGGCCGAATGATCTCTCTGATAAGTGAATGATGATGCATAATGCGGGGTGGAAGGGCGGCAAGAATGGAGGAAGGATAGATAGCATAGTGGGAAGGGAAGGGTGGGATTGGGGTGTGTGGGGGGGTAAGAATAATAACAGAATGAGACAGACATCATTGCCCTGTGTACATGTGTGAATGCACAGATGGTGTGACTCTACTTTGTGTACAACCAGAGAAACAATAGCTGTACTCCATTTGTGTTCATTGGATCAAAATTAAATGAATTAAAAAAAAGAATACATAATACATTGTGATTACTCTTTAGAAGGGTTCGATACATCCAAGGCTTGTTTAGGTAACTAACCTGTGTGCTTATACAGACAATGAGGCTTAACAGCACAATCCAGACCCAGGGATGTTTTAGCTAAGACATCAGCAGAAAGTTCTTTAAAGCAATGCCCAGTCCTTTAACAGAGCAAACTGAAAAAGGTCTACTTACAGAGAAAATGGTTATGTAACAAGAATGTTTTTCATAGTGAAGCCCTAACACAAAAATTTATATCAAGAACATAATGATACGTTTTGAAAAAAACACACAAAGTGGATCACCTAGCTTGCAAGACATTTTATTTAATATCTATTTTCTTTTAAGGATGCATGACTGGAAATGTAGATCTCTCCAAGGACAAGGAGAGCTCCTTACAGAAATGCAGATGAACAAGCCAGAAATTTGCAAGGTCATTGGCTACCCTGAAGAGCAATCCAGCCCTCCATAACCATCCTTAAGATGTGCATGGGCACTTTGATCTTTTCAGGGATCTACTAACTTACAGGAGACCTTGTTTTAGTTTGTTTTATTTCAAAATGCAGTTCTTCCCAACAAAAATGCTAGGTCTCATGGACAACCCCAACCAACACAGAAGTCGTATGTTCCATGTCTCTGGATATACTCTTTTCTACTAACGAAGCTTCCATGAATCACTCTGATCACAGAAAAAGAGAAAGAGCTGGTTGGAGATACTGTGATTCAGTCTTCAGATATCAGATCTTCCCCATCCAGGCTCCTGGGGCTCCTACAGTACCTCCCTCCTCTGCTTTCATCTATGTCCAGTGGGCCCTCAGCATAGCCAGGGCTGCAGCTGGGCTCTTCTCCAAACTGTATCTCCCAGGATGATCCCTGGCCACCTTTACTGCCACTTCTCATCCTAGCAATGACACCTCATGAATAATAGATGTTAGTAAATATATATTTTATGGTTGAATGACTATGCCTTTGGCTGTGAGGCTTATTTTAAAAGGAGGGAGGGGATGGGTTCCCGTTAAGCAAACAGCTTCCCAAAGTGATTATTTTAAATATGTAGTATGAATTTGTGCACGTGCGTGTAATGCAGGGTACTCAGTGAGTTGAGTTTTTCAGGCCATAAAATCCCAATCCATGAAAGAGTAAAGGGCCAGATATCATAAAATGCCACCTTTGTCAGGGCACTGATCTTTCCCATTGTGAATACAAGGAAACAACAGCTGTCAGTCACTTTTCTTGAAAGTTTCTGCTCTGAAGAATGGCTTGGCCCATTTGCCATCCTTTCCCTTCTTCTGCTCATACGTAGTGCTACCACATAGAAGAGGAAAACAGTTGAAAAAAAAAATTGTTGAGATGCTCACCCACCAAGAAAGACTTCAAAGTATAATTTAAAGGATATCAAAGACAGAAAAGCTTTCATTTGTTTCTGCTTTTTTTTTTTTTTAATTTTTTAGTAACTGGCGTATGTGTGTGTGTGGGCATGTGTGTATTTGTGTGTTTAGCACAAGCCCTCTCTGCGTTTCATGGAGTCTCACTTCTGCCTCTCTTGGACTGAAGGAACCACATTCCAAAATGACAGGATAGCTCTGTGTACACACTATGAACCTCTGGCCTTTTCTTGTCAAAGCTGTGAGAAGGAAAAGCCTCAGGTCGTGTACCTGTGTAGAAAATAGAGGTGCATTTTGCTGATACTGCTCTCTTGTAGCTTGTAATTGCAAAATGAAACTTGCTGTGTTACTAATCCAGAGAGGGAGCTGGAATTTTCATCTGTCTGCTGTCAAATGCCCAGTTAATGTCATATTGGATTATATGATAATACTGGGATAAATCCTTTAGTAAGGATTTATCCCAGTATTATCACACTGCAGAGAGTAGAGTGAAGCAAAGTGGCTAGGTAATAATTCAGAGAGAAGGAAGAGGATTGAATTCATGAACCATGTTAAAGGATTGCATTTGCTGTCTAGTTCGCCATATATCCCTACCAAGGGACCATGTGGAGTAAGGAATAACCAAGTTGAGGATTGACTTTGTCATTGGATTTATTTATTTTCTATGAAAAACATAACCATATGTACCATATAGCTATAGAACCATAATTGTTCTTAAATTGCTTGCGAATATCCTCCAGTGTCATTCTCAGGGGTGTGTGGGTAAAGGAGGCAGGGGCCTGAACGTACTAGCTATTCACTAATGGTGATCTTTTGTTGGTTGCTCTTTACCTGACCAAGCTAACCTTTATCATTAGTCTCAAGAGGGGATTGGTGATATGGAAATATTGCTGAGCTTTTGGATGGAAATCCCAGGCTCATATCCAGTCTCTGACTTCACCAACTTTATGAACTCACTAGGCTTTGTATCCTCATTTGCAACTTGCCTGGTATGTTACCTTCCTCAGAGAGTAATAATCAAGTGAGATAATTTACATGTAGGAAAAGAGATGTAAAAACAGGGTTTATTATCACTCACTAGACCAATGGTTCCCAATTTGGCTGATTGTTAGAAGTGTCTGGGAAGCTTACTAAAAATACAGAATCCTGGGCCCCTATACAGATCTATTGATTTTGCATTTCTGGAGGTGAATCCAGTATACCCATATTCTTAGAGCTTTCTGAGAATTCTAATGATCACAAGGCTTGGGAATCAAAGACAGGTACTGTGTATGTTGGTGTTCTGAAACCTCTCACCTAGCACATGGTATTTATATAACCACATAGTATTTACTCTACAAATAAGGGTCTACTGTGTGCCTGGCACTGTGCTAGCTACCAGGAAAACACACAGCACCACACTCTCATTGCTGGTGGTGTGGGTGTTACAATGAAGGCACAGCTGTTTCAATACAATGTGCTGAGTACTGTCAGATGCTGAGCCATTGACAGGTTTTAATCAGTCCCTTGATATGATCATATGTCGTCAGGCTTGCCTTGGTGTTTATGCCTGAGAATATTCTATTTTCAACGCTTTGTTATGGGCAACATATCTTGCAAAAATAGCCTGAAGTTTTAATGAAAACAATTTGTGGATTTTCCCGTCAGTCAGATTTCTGGTTTCTTCCTGGTCAGTGTCCTTGGACACATGCAGAATATTCATTTTATACAAACAGCAAGAGCTAGTGAGGATATGAAGTCAAAACACCACAGGTGTGGAACATAAGATGCCAAAGGCCATGCCATGAAAGGGGAGTGTGAGAAAATAGATCCTCGGGGAAGTCTCACTCCAAGATGAAATGTGTTTTGAAACCATTCAGGCACTGAAAAAAGGAAAGTTAAAATTCTAATATCTGTCTTGGGATGTGAAGTACAAAAATGTTCTTGATTCAACCCAAACATGGCTGGCTGACCCCAATGGCTGGCTGACCTGAACAAAGCTGGCTGACCCAAGTTTTGCCCAGCCCTTGAACCAAACTTGAACCTTATGTAAGCTCTGAAGTCATTTGGAAGATCATTTGAAAATGTTTTATTCCCTTTGTTTCCTGGTTTGCTCTGAGGAGAGCTATATGGAGAGGCAGGGGAGAGGCTTCAATTTTTTTTCTATTAATGTGTGCTTTTTTGACAATTTCTCAGCAGGTGTTGACCATGGAAGAAATGATGACTGACTCCTTAATTTGGTGGTGGGAGCAAATGCAGTCTCCCATTGAGGCAATGTGGAAGGACAGGAAGCATGGGATTCAGACCCAGAAGTCTTGGTTCAGGTGTCCTGCTCTAAGTAGCCATTCTACAATACTGCTGAATGAAGAAGGAGTGAACAAATAGAAGAATCCAGCTTGGTCTGATGAAGACATTTCACCAAACATGAGACTATATACTAAAGCAATATAGCATATATTGCTTTATAGTATATATTGCTTACTATAGTATATAGTCTTTATATACTAAAGAAAACAAGCACTATTACACTGAGAATGTGAACATATCCAAGATGCTGAGTACGAAACAAAGACTTCAGAGGTAGCCCCTGTGAGAGGCTAGAGAATCACCTAGTGATAAACTCTGAACTATCCTGATAGCTCTTTGAAGGAGAGGTTTGGTGTTGGATTCTTCATGAAGGAGTTAAAACCAGAGCTAAGATATGAAGAAGAGAATTTGGGTAGGCAGAGAGAGGAAAGCCTGTATCTCTATTAAGATAGGAATGATAGTAGAATGAATTAGACATTATGACCCTATGTGCATATATGATTACATGACCTGTGTAACTCTACATCATGTACAACCAGACGAATGAGAAGTTATATGCCATTGATGTATGATGTGTCAAAATGTATTCTACTGTCATGTGTAACTAATTAGTACATACATATGTATATATAATTAAAAAAACAGACTGATAAAAAGCATGCACATGGTCTGAATGGTGATAATAATGTTTGTGAAAGTCAGATGACCTACACAAAGCTACTGGGGAGAAGTAGGAGCAGGCAACAGGTTGCCTTTGAAGTGGGCAAAGAATAAGAACTTCGTGTGGTAGGCAACAAGGATCCACTATGGGCTCTTGAGTTGAGAGCAATGTTCTGGGTGACTGGTCTGGCAGAGTGGACATCTCCCCACCCATCTCTTGGCCAACTCTTGCTCTTTGTTCAAGATTAGATGAAAATCCATCCAATGTATCTACTGCTCTCCCAGGTGAATAGATCTGCAGATGTGTCGGGCAGATTCCCTCACACACGCCCTAGTCCGAAAACTAACCAACCTAATGGAGTCTACATCAGACACCTTGAAAAACACACCAAGTCCCCCTTCCCTCTAATATGATTTGCCAGATGACAGATGATCCGAATCCCTATAATTAGTTAGATACTTTAATTGACTTTCAGTGGCAGTAATAAGTAACTGGAGTTCAGGTTTGTGGGATTTCCTTCCTAATTGTCGCTGTTAAACTACTCATTATAGGGATAAATAGCACACCACTTTATTTAAACCTTTTCCTCCAAACATGTAAATCCCAGCGGAAGTGTCCTGGCATTTGCTGGTCCCTGGGAGGGCAGTCTCTGGGTAAGGAGCATCGTGATGCAGCATTGAGAGACCTGTTCAAGCCTTCTGGCTGTTTTTTGAATAAGCAAGCCACAAGTTCCAACACTGACACACTTCCTACTGCTTCAGATTTAAAAGGCTGTAGAAAGGATAATTGACCACAGCTTGTCAGCAGGAGAGATTTACCGTCATTAACACGAACTCAGATGAATTACTTTAATATCATGGAATATAAAAAATGGCCAGATAGTTTCCTTTCTCAGTACATTAAGAGGACTTAAACAGCTTTTCACACTTCACTTCTGCATTTGGGGGGAAAAGAGGGAGGAAATCATAATGGGCCCATGAGAGGTAGAGGTAGGGAGGAATGGGATGAATTTGGCAGTGGTAGGAAAAGACAGATCCCACCTTCTCAGATCAAAGCCAAGTGAACAGGTCTCTAAAGGGTTGCTAGTTTGGGGGATGATGTAAAAGCTACATAAACAATCATTTTTTAAAAGTTTCCAATATTGATTTCCATTTTCAAGTCTAGTGCTAATTTAGAAAGTTCTAGTACAACTTGGATTCTTTGTGTCTTGACTCAATTGTAGAGAGAAACAGAAATAACACAAGGCAGATTCTGAAACTTTTATTAAACCAGAGATGCTGGCTTGGGAGACCTGAATTGTCTCATTCAGAGCCAGGCAAAGATTTCCCCATGACGTGTTCTGTTTTGTTTTGCTTTGCTTTTGAACCATCCATTTTTCTGAAGATTTTATATACGACAGTCAGTGCCCAGTCATAAAGAATGTCTAGAACCTGGAGCAATTTATTTTCATTTTGCTTCCCCACAGTTTTTGTTGTTTCTGGTTTTTTTTTTTTTTTTAAAAAAAATTTTTTTTTGGTTCTTATTTCTTAGAACCCAGTGCAAGCTGCCACTAGTGATTATTTCATTTTGATTTTCCGGGGGAGGGCTTCATTCCTGCCTGATTATTGAATCTAGACTTGCTTTGCAATCTGTCCCTGCTTCCACTAAGATATAAACATGTGGGCCTGGTTCCTGTTGTTACTATAACTGAAATGGAACTAATCTCACTTGTTTCTGTGTCGCTCAGCACTGCAGGTTAATTCTGTAGATACTGTTGCCACTACTACAGCTCCATTAGCTCATGGTAAGAGCTCTTTGTTCTTTTGAGAGTCATTTCCTCCTTTTTCTTTCTCAGGCACATGGTGAAATACCTGAGGCAAAAGTTACAGAAATTTCCTTCTAAGGGGAAAGAAGAAAGTCTTAAAACTCCAATTGCATATTAAGTTACTGTGTGTCCAATTGTCTCCTCTTTGCCACGGAGTATCATGGTAATAACAGGGAAATGAGTATTTCATAAATAACCTTATTGTTGCTTAAAATACATAAACAACAAACTAAGGGCACCATGAGCTGTGGTCTCTCTTCGGTCTGGCTACCTTGACCCCTGGTTGAAGCTGTGTTGATTGGACTTTTCAAGATCCATGAGTGGTGGCAATTCCAGAGATTTAGGGCCCCAGGTGCTTTACCCAATGTCTCTTTTATGAAATTTGAGTTAGTTGCTGGTTTGCCTACATCCTATTAGGCTAATGATACCTCATTTCCAAGTTGCTTTGAAAAAGTCATCATTCACTAATTCAGGGAACTCAACCCTCAGCTATTTGACCAGACTTTGTGTGTTTGTCACAGAGAAAGACATTCTATTTATATGTATAGAAATAAAAGGTATGTTGAAAATAGAGTTAGAGAGAGGTTTGAAGAAGAATATTCAAAATTGTTGAAACTTCATTGTAAAATACGATTTCTTCCCCATTCCTACAAGAAGGCAGTAATGAGACTCTCTTAATCCTTGCAAAATGTGTGTGAAATGTTGGCAACCTTCACATGAGAAAAAAGAAGATGACAAGAAATAGTAGCGTACCTGACTTGGTTATATTAGCATACGATGATTTACTGTTGTATCCAAGGATACTTTCATGTTCTCCAACACAGATTGGATCCAGGCCTGACCAGGATGACAACATTTCCTCTTGAATCGGTGGCCATGTGTCCCTTTAAATAAAATCTGCATGTTCTGTCTCTACTTGTCATGCAGCTTTAACTGGTCCATTCTATGCCTGGTAGAGTTTCTGAGTCCAAGGCAGGTTGAAAATGAGGCAGTGCATCAGATGACAGATGCTTGCAGAAGTGTTGGGAGGAGCAGAATGGGGGCAGGGGGGCGGTGAATGGAACTTTTAAATTTAAACATGCCAGCCTGTCACTTAGAAACACTTCACATCTCCCTCCAGGGATGGCTTGGTTCATATGGTAGGTTGTAAGGGACTTGAAATTTGCAGAAAGATAGTGTAAGGAAGGAAGAGAAAGGGATAAAGGAAAGGAAGGTAAGAGACCAAGAGAAGGGAAAGAAAAAATAAAATGTTGGATTTTGTTTCTCTACCTGTTTCATTTTTTGCAATGGAATACTAAATGACCTATATTGACTGTTTCACTTGACTGTCTCCCAATCAGTGAATGCATTTCTGGATATAGAAGCATAGGCTCTCCTGGATTTTATCTGCTTTGTGGGATATGCCCCTCACCACTTTCATTTCCACTCCACTAACAGCTCTGCTCTTCTTGCTGAAACTGGAGAGACCATAAATGCCCAACACCCTGCATGCATGTGCATTAGGGAAGGTGAGGAAGAGAGCCAGCAAATGAGACGAGGCCGTGTGTGCAGTGACACCATGGGAAAAACTGCAGGTCCTTTCTACAGCCATGGTTTCCCTAATTTTCACAATGTCAGGGATTTGGGTGAGAACCGCACGGGGGGCCTTTACAATAATCATACTGGGTCTCTGAAGTTTTGTGGTATAGATTTTTTTGTTGAATTTAATTCATCATTACTATCCACAGGGAATTACTTGATTCTAGGTCCCCCCCTGCAAGGGTACCAAAATCTGAGAATGCTCAAGTCCCTTATGTAAAATGGCATAATATTTGCATATAATCTATAACATTTCTTATAATGCTTTATATAATATAAATGCCATATAAATAGGTACCATACTATATTATTTAGAAACCAATGATAAAAAGTCTGTACATGTTCAGTACATATGCATTTTTCTGAATATTTTCAATCCACAGTTGAATTTGAGGATGAAGAACCCACAGATATGGAGAACTGACTATATGTTTCAATTTGGCGTTAATATGTGGGCTCCCTATTGTTGTGTGTTTTCCCCCAAATTTAAATAGCTTTAGTTTTATCCTCTTGCAGAGCAGTTTATATAATGCAAAGAGGTATAAAGAAGTAAGTGAAAATAACTTCTAATCTACCACACAGTGATAATCCACTTAGTATTTTGTTAAATATTCCTCTACACATTTTTCTATGCAAGTATAAAACTTAACATGCATAAGTATAAAGAAACATGCAGATGTTCTTTCAGAAACCTTCTGTTTTTGAAATTCATCATATGGAAACATCATATTTCCAAACTTATCAAATTTCCATGCCCATAACTATGTTCTGTATCATTCTCTCAAATGGTTTATTATATATTAATAATTAAATCATTCTTGCAAAACATCATGATGTTGTTTTTATCATTATTATAAAGTACTTTGCAACTTATATATTTGTGGCTACATCTGCACACTTTTATGATGTCTTCAGGATGAATTCCTAGAAGTAGACTTGTTGAATTAAAGATATACACATTTGAAATTCACAAGTGTGTTCTCATTGTCGTATTTTAGAAAGAGATACAAGGATCATGAACGTATCCATGGTAGAGTTTTGGGGATATTTTTTAAAATTTTTAAATGAAATGTTTACATATTTATTTCTTATCTTTCCATGATGTATAACAAGTATATAATTACTAAGACTTTTCTAGAAGGAAAAGTCATGCTATATGCAAATTATTATTTTGTCAAATTAATTGTCACTTTACATTTCTTGGGTTTTAATTATTATTTGTTGATAAAAAGTAAAATTGTTGATGATCATGCTTAAGTTTCTTTGTGATTTTCAGTAATAATTTTATAATTTCTAATTATTTTTTGCAGGCATGGTGATGTTTATGTAGTTTGTAGCTACACATAAGTGTTGAATTTGTTTTGTACTTTGTGTTACAAAACAATTAGATGATTCCTATGGATGGATCGTATAATGTGAATGCAGGTCAGAGGCATGAGCAGCTTATCTCCATTCAGCCTGAAAACGGTATTTCTGCTCACCCTGACCAAAAGTAGACAGTGCACACATTCAGTCCTATGTACATAAGATGTATGCTATGAAGACGTGTGCAGATGTAGATTAAAAGTTCTTAGGGCTAGGGTTGTGGCTCAATGGTACAGCACTTGCCTAGCATGTGTGAGGCACTGGGTTCAATTCTTAGCACCACATATAAATAAATTAAATAAAGGTCTATTAGCAACTAAAAAATATTTTTAAAAGTTCTTAGCCCATTGCTAAAGAATATATCCAGTCTCATAAATAAACAGGACAGGATCTTCAAGTGTCATGGGAGAGTTTTTGCATGGAAGGAATTATCGTCTCTTGAAAGAAGGGTAACCTTGGAGTAGGCTGGGAAATGTTAGGGACAATATCCACCTTTCCCAGGAACCACCACATCCAGGCTTTTGAGAAATCTACAAAACAATCAAATTAAGGCAAAAATATCCCTATGGCAAAACTGAATCTCAGACAAAATAAATAGTTGAATTAATTCAAACAATTCGATTTCACTGATTCTAATGTGTATGAGCATGTGTATGACTGAGTTTGCATAGATGCCATGGTTCAGTAGCAGGAAGATATATTTCCCACACTGATGTATTCAGTCATGACTTTCAGTTCTTTAAACATGAAATCATAGCCAACCCCTCTGGGTGCCAACATAAGGCATGAGAACTAGTCCAGCACCACCAGGGTTGTCATTTGTTACCTGAGCTCTCATTAATATATACAGAGCCCCAGGATAAGCATAGACCCTCCATCACTCAGAGAATCAACACTCTATACTCAAAATAGTTCAACCTCGAATTTTAACTTTAAAGCAAAATTTAAAGATACTTGCCAAGAAACATTTCCCAAAAAATGTACCTCAAGATAGTCCACAGGGATTTAGAATGATAATTTTTTTTCCTGAATGAAGAACTAATGTCCTGTTCTAAAATAATCTTGCAGACAGTTTTGGCTCTTGTCCCTATCTAAATGGTCCTTTTGTGAATTGCATCTTAGGGGGATACTTTTCTTCATCCTACATTCTGTTTTGATTTCTTGCAGAAGGGAGAAAAGGGTTAAAAAAATCCTGCAGTTTGCTGAGCACCTTATATGTGCCAGGCAATGTGCTAATTACATATATCAAATCATCCAATGCCATAATTGTAGGTTGTATCATTCAGCTCCAGAGAAGCTAAGTTGTCTGAGGTTGCACCTCTATTAATTCTTGGTGGAGAAAGATTTAAACTCAGGTTAGCATGATGCCAAAGCTATGAACTTTTATTCTGAGCCACATCCCAAAGCAGTAGAGTTCTCAGGATTTTTCATTCCTATCCGGAATCATAAAAGTCACTATCAGAGAGAGAATAGAGCCCAGAGAGTCTTTGTAATATACACATAATTCATAAAATGTATTTCCTATGCACCTATGTGTGTTCCATACTGTGTTCTGTCTCACAAGGGGTGCAAAAGAAGTAAGTGTTCTTGGTCTTAGACTGAGGACACTCTGTAGAGCTCCTAGTCCAATTGCATCAATTGGCTACTCCCAAATGCAATATTAGACAATACCAAATCATAACCAGATCAGCTGAAATAACTCAAAAGAGGGGAGTCTTAAATATCAGCTGCTTTCCCTGCCAACAGTGACAAGTATATCTGGAATACTAGCTGTTCTTCAAAGTAGTCACGGTTTTGCAAATAGTATCCCTTAAATGTGAAATACTCTGAATTTATGTTTAATTAATTCTTCATATATTTCAAGAGAAATATTATATTCTCAGTAACTTAAAAAATATACCAGGGCATATTACCTAGTTTAAAAATTCTGCTTGCCAGTTACTAGCCCAACTTCGAGTCTTAAGCCAGTCAGTCATAATGTTGATGATGATGAAGGCTAAAATTTCTTGAGCACTCACTCCTTGCTGAATCTTGTACTAAACCCTTTTCTTGCATTATCTCATTTAGTCTTCACAGAAACCCTACAGCAAATGTACACTTCTTACTAATAGGAAACTGAGACTTGGAAGAGAAAATGATTCACTCAAGTTTTTGAAGTGAGAAACTTGGGGACCCTGGACTCAAACACAGGCCTGTCTGATTACTCCACATGTGCTCTTCTTTAAATAGAAGCAACAAATTGTTCTTTATACAAATAACATGATCTTCACATCTGCCTAGTGATGAACTCAGCTATGTGTGCAGGTTGCATGTAATATGAGGGCCTCCCCTGAGTTGTATCTGTGCATACAGAGCCCTCCTCCTCTCCCTCCAATGATCTGCTTCTTATTTAATTGGTAAGTCTCTCATTTGTGTTCTTTCCCAGGTGGTCTGGCTATGAATGTACATAGCTTAATCCTAAATCCTATATTGGGGGCAAGCACCAAAAATAAAAGTCAGGGACTAATTTATTTTTTGAGCACTTACTATGTGCAGGGGACTTTGTAGGGTCTATAAATGAATGGCAGTTTCTGACTCAAAGAAAGCCTAATGAAATTAATTCTATAAACCAATCAATATCCATTCATTCTAATGCAAATGAATCAATACAAAAATAGAACAAAGGGGTTTGAGGGCAGGAAAGGAAGGAAGACAAAGTTCAATCAGGGGCAAGCTCTGATTTCTTCCTATTACTTCATTTCAACTAACTTTTTTGAACACTTAAGTTCTTGCAAACACTTATTGAATGACTGTTTTGAGCTTGGCACCATGATAAGAGAACAAATAATATATGGACCCATGGTAGAGCTAGAGAAATGGAATAATACCCCCCAAGTTGTTAATTGTAGTAGAGATAAGATCAAAGGATTTCAGGTGCTTGTAGAAGAGGTAACCTTGTTCTAGATCTTGCTGGCCAGGGACATTTCATGTGATGGGAAGGGAGTAATAGCAAGCATCCAACACCTTTTTGGAAAGAGGAGGAATTCCAGTATGATGTGGATATAAGGTATGGAATATGAGTTAGAGCTGGGAAAGGAAAGAGAGAAAAGGTTCTGGAAAAGCCTGACATCTGTCTGTGCTTAGGATTTGAATTTTCCTAAGAGATGCTGAAACTCCATGGAGATGTGTCAGCCAAGGAATGACATAGTTTTGCTTTTGTTTTTGTTTTTCCAGAGCTCATCTATCTTTAGGATGATGGAGTGGCTAGTTGTGGAATATAAGGAATAGCCTCTTCTCAAGTGTTCTGAATGTAGTATCATCTTGTTTAACTTGCAAACCCACAGAGGTTTACTCCCATAGCAGACAATAAGGTCTATATTGTCCCTACTCAGCTCTGGTCTTTTTAGCATTAGTCTGGATTGTCCTTTCCCAAGGCTAGCTTGTCCTCTGTGGTTGTTTTCTGAGGGAGCCTCCAGACCTGAACATTTATTTGCAACAGGTGTTTGGAACTCGTCTCTAGATCATCTAAACTGGTGAAGGCTAAAAGGACAAGAGTTGATGGAATGAGACAGAAACAGGCTCTCTGGGTGACTTCTCTGCCTTTGATGATTTAAGTCTTGCTATAGTTTGAGGATATCTCCTTGATTCATGAGTTGGAAACTTAATTCCCAACACAACAGTGTTAAGAGGTGAGGCATCTATGAAGCAATTAGGTTGTTGAGGACTCTGCCTTCATGAATGGATTAATACATCATTGCAGGAGTGGGTTCTTGATAAAAGGATGGGTTTGGCCCCCTTCCTTTCTGCCTGTCTCTGTCACTTTCATGCCTTCTGCCATGGGAAGATGCAGTAATAAGACCCATACCAGATACCAGTATCTTTATATTGGACTTCCCAGCCTCCAAAACTATGTTAAATAAATGTTTTATTTATAAATTTCCTAGTCTCATGTATTCTGTTACAGTAACATAAAATGGACTAAGACAACTTTTTCATAGGAAGAAGGGGGAAAAAAACATTTAAGAACCAGATATGCTTTTACAATTACAGAATCCATAAAAGCAAGGGATTTAGGAGCCGAAAGAGGTCTTATAGAGGCAGTCTACACTTTTCAAGAGGAAAAAATCGGAAAGAGTACAGGACTTGAAATAGTATACTTAGAACTGATTATGTGACTTTAGGCTAGTGACTCAACCTCTTTGAGCATCACCTTCACCTGTTAATGAATGATAATAATACCTACCTCTCAACCATTTACATATAAAATAGGAAAAGGGTAAACCATGTGTAGCATGGTTGTGCTTTCAGACAAAGAAACAGAGACAGAAGGAAGTTAAATGAACATATGGGAAGGTGACCATATAACTGCCATGAATAGATTTCTTCACAACTCTGATCTTTGAAACTCCAACATGTTTTTTCCAAACCTGTAAGCATCACCATACTGATATGATGCTTTTAATGAAAATGGCAATATCTTTCTGCATGCTCTGTGTTCTCACATCCCATTGAATTTTTAATATTTCTTGCTTTAAAGTAGCTCTGCACCCTGTCCATCTGTCAGTCTTAGT
The DNA here is from genome assembly GCA_020662805.1 of Glaucomys volans. Classification (NCBI taxonomy): domain Eukaryota; kingdom Metazoa; phylum Chordata; class Mammalia; order Rodentia; family Sciuridae; genus Glaucomys; species Glaucomys volans. The sequence continues at coordinate 37,976 of JAJEJO010002665.1, forward strand.
GTTAGTAGTAATGCTTAGTGTAGATTTTATCTAGCAGTTCACAGATTGTCTTGAGGGTGCCTTAGTGTCTCAGCATCTTCAAAAAGCCCTGGGTGGTTGTTTCTGGTATGAATCCCACCTGACATAAGTGTTAGCAGTTGAGCCTCCCTTACTTATCACTTCTCTTTATTGCTTCTCTTATCAGACACCAGTTAAAGATGACTTCCTAAATGCTGATATATTCTCTACGAGCAACTGGGCAACAAAATATAAAGATTCCTTTATTGTTCTGTCCTTTCACACATCACCCTGGGGTTCTTTTCTTGCTCAATACTTTCTCTTCCTCAAGTCATTGACAATTTGATATCAGACATATTCTTCATTAAGTCTAGCAGCTGATTGCATCAGGGTGGGAGATAGCCAAGACTCCAATAAAAATGGTTAATTATAAGAATGGAATAGATAGCATATTTTCAGAATGGCTTTTTAATATAAACTCTCTGAAACTAATCAATTTTTTGCTGGTGATTTTATTTTCGGCCTGGACAAAACTAATGCTTTGACTGTGTTTACATTAGCTCCTAACACTGGCCGTGGCTGCAGGAGTTGGTCACTAATGGCAAGACGTGTTTTAATTAGACAAGAGTAGTAGAATCGCTCCTCAAGCCTCCTGTTGCCCACCGCAGAGCCTCTCTTCTGCCTTGCTTTGCTGCTTTTCCTGTCAGGATGACAACCACACAAACAGCAATGGTAAGATGAAAACTTACACCAAAGTTTGCTACAAGCTCAGACATTCATAATGTGATATCAACATTAATTCATTTAATGTTTATATTGTAAACTGCTTTATAATGCCAAGAAAGCTGGGGACAAGAACCACTGGTCAGAGCTGTGATGGAGCCATTGTCAGACCGTAGGGACGTTTGGTGCCAAACAATGGTTCTCAACAGGGACATTTTGGCAAATGTCGGAGATACTTTTGGTTGTCTCAATGGCTAGATAACTGAATGCAAGGGATTCTGCTAAACATCCTAAGATACATAGGCCAGTTCCCCACATCATACTTATCCAGCCTAAAATGTCATTAATGCAGTGGTTGAGAACCCCTGGAACCATGTGATTTAAGTGCTCTTGCCTAGATTGCCTAAGTTCAAATCCTGCTTTAGCAACTTATGTGCTATGGCTCTTGAGCAAGTTACTTTATCTCTCTATGCCTCAGCTTTCTCATCTTTAAAATGAAACTGATAACAGCAACTTTACGTCAAAGGGTTAATGCATGATCACTTAGATTAATATATGTAAAATGCTTAGCTCAGTGTCAGACATGTAGCAAGTGCTCAATATACCAGCTGCCATTCTCATACAGAGAGCCTTTCTTGTCTTAGGAAGACAAATTAGGCTTCTCTTTGGTCTTGATAGAAGTCTTGAGAGGATGCTTTCAGCTCTTGCCATCTTAATCCTAAGAGAATTCCTGTTTTAGTCTACTAGGAAGTTTAGGGAAAGTTCCTTTAGATGTGTTTCCATGGAATGTCTCTATCATATTTTTTCCTGTACCTTTGCAATAGGAAGCCAGTTTTCTCTATCCTGGACTTGTATTTTGTCACCTTGCTGTTTTCATGCCTATCTTCCAAGGTCATCACTATACCCGTCACCCTGCATGCCATGTGGTGACTTAGGGAGAGGGAAGTCGGATGGCTTTGTCCAAGTCTACATCCCTGTCCAAGACTGGTGTGTTCTCAGCATGCAGAGAAGGACACCGCACCTGCTTATGAGCTGATACCTCTGAAATCCTTTTCTCTCGGAAAAGGAACAGTCTCTTCTGTAGGGAAGAGGAAGCTTGATAAGTGTTTCTCAGAAACAGAATGGTGTCTGCAATTCAGTGTCCAAGACGATGAGTCTTTGAGCAGAATGAGTTGATGTCAGTCCTGTGGTAAGTGGACAAGCAGTGAGTAAGTTTGAAAGAAATTTTGTTTCAGGAAAATTTTGCAGAACCTTGTAACGAAGAAACACTCCATGCCTACCAAACCGAGTGTGAAACAAAATGGATCACTGAACAGTTTGGCACGTGAGGCTTCTGGTGCTCTGCTGAGGGGAAAGCAACTGTTCTGCAAGGTCACAGCCTCCATCAGATGCCTGGGGGCAAATGGCAGAGAAGGGGGCCCTGGTGACAGTGGATGAGAGCCTCACAGGGGACTCACTAGAAGTTTCTTGGAAGTATTTTTGCAGGCACGAGCTATGAATTCTGATTCATAATGTTACCACATTGGTATGTACTGGCCTGAGGAAATAAATGGCACTAGAAATTTCACAAAGATTTTGGTTCCTCCAAATGCTAACAAATTTGGCAGTTTGTTACACTTTTCTTTCAATCCTTCAAGCTGGCATTTCCCCCTGGCATGCACTGTAGTCTATTTCTCTTAAAAGGCTGCAACACATTGTTAGGAAAAATACACTTTCAGAACAGCCTGAAACTCTGGAAGAATGGTCTCATCATGTCATTTATGAATTATCTCAGTGTCAGACAAGGCATTCACAGCAATCAAAACATATTAATTTTAAATGACATTCTGTGTTTTAGACCACAACTACTATTTCCACGTTGAAGTAGTTTAAATATAAATGAGTCTACAGAAATTTCAGGCAAAGTAAAACTGCCAAAATTATAAGATCATTGGCAAATATTTCAATGGCAGCCCAGCGCCAGACCTCAAAAACTTGGGAAAGAGCTTTCCAAAAGAAATTCAAACCATGTAAGTAAAGATACACTTTAGAATACTGTCACTTTGAGGTCCTTTATTCAGTATGTTGACCATCTATATGTACCTGGCACTGGACTGGATGATGGAATTGGGAGGGGTACTATGAGGCTAATGGTAGAGACCTGGGAGTAGAGATAGTGCCTCAGTTACCTATTATGCCATTATTTTGGAAGGTTTTAAGCAGAAACAGACAGAGTCTTACTTGTAATCATTTGAAAATGGCTAGGCATGGAGAATGGATTTTAGGGGGTAGCAAGAGCATCAGTAGGGAGGCAAGACAGGAGACTTCTGCACTAGTCCAGACAAGGGATGACAGAAGCTCAAAGAGAGGAGTACTGACAGAAATGATGACAAGGAGTTGGATACAAACACATTTGAAGATCAAGTTGATGGGTCTTGCTGGAGAATTGGGGTAGGGCTGGGAAGGACAGAGAGGAACCAGGGTTGACTTCAAGTCTGTGGGTGGAGTCCTGAGTAGATATGAGTTATCATAGGCAGAGTGCAGAGGCTCAGAGAAAGAGTAGGTCCAGAGAAGCTCATCAGGTTTCCCAGGGAAATGCCCAGTTTCTACTAGTTCTTTCAAGATTAATTGCTCCGCTGGTCCAGTGGGCAGCTGGGTGTCCAAAACTTCAACAGATCCCAATGGGAGTCTCCCTGTGAAACAGTCTGCCAGAAAATGAAATTTGAAGAGAGACAGAGAATAGTTGATGAACTTCTTAGCTCTTAGATTCAGTCCAATGCCTAAAGACCATCCTCCTTCTTTGAGTTTTCATTGAGCCAATCATTTCTCCCCCTTTTCATTGCTTATATTAATTTAAAGTGAGTTTCTGTCACTTGCCTCCAAAAAAAGTCTGAGGACAATAGCTCAGAAAATAGCATAACAGGACTGCTTGATCATATAACAAGGAACTTTCTACAATAATAGGACATTTTTTTAAAGCAAAGTTTATCATTTATTTTCACTTGTTTCCAAAGGTGGGAGAAATTTGAGGTCACTAAAAGAGGGAAAATAGCATTAAAATATTACTTCTTAAGAAAAATTTAAAGAAAATCTCAGTTACTTCTTTATGAAAATGGGATAAAGATAAGTTGTTCCTGAGTCTGTCTCTTTCCCCAGGATTTCTCTCTGGGACATGCAGGGCTGCCTTCCTGCATGGTGTCCCACGGAAACAGTGGATGTCCCAGGCTACTGCCTCTCTTTACAGCAGACTCTCTCATCAGTCACAATCACCCCAGTTTTGGAGTTAGGTCTCCTCTGCTGACAGCTGGCTGGTGCCTCAGACCCCCAGATCCTGCGAGGTGCATAGGAAGCAGTATGGCACTCGTTTCTGAGGCTCTGCAGGAAAGGAAGAGCGGGGCCAGGTTGGGAGTATTGTTAGCTTAGCCTTATTAATAAAATAGGGTTAATGATTTATTCATAGCTGGGACAATGCGGCTCTGCTCTGGAGGACAGCACAGAGCTGTTACATTAGAGATGAGCAGCTGCTGCGGAAGAGATGTGAGCCTTCCAAGAAATGCTCTCGGGCTGTTTCTATGAGGCAGCAAGCAGGTTTATCTGACCAAGTCAGAGCTTGCAGGCAATTATTTGTGTACTATGGATGTTGTAGGATAAATGCTGGTGATGGAGGTCCCTGGAAAGCTACCCCTTGCTTTTCCATTTCTCATCTAATGAGTGTTTGCTCACCTTCTTGCTTTATCCTCTCCTCCTCGGTACCTGGAAGATGCCCGAGTTTGTAATTCAAGATGTGTTATCTGGGGAATATCAGTATAATACACATCTGAACGTGATCCCCATCAAAGGGAGATCATCCTAGGAAGCAGAAGAGAGAAATATTATTTGGGCTTTTCTGGTGCTAAGCTAAGCATACACTATTTTTAAAGATAAAAATCATTTAAAATCATGTATCTTCCTTCCCCGAGAAACTGTAGAATTTTTATAAATAGTTAGAAAAGAGATTTAATACATTGCAGAATGCTGATAAATAACTAGGAGGCATAATTTTTTAAAATGTCAATGATTTGCCTAGCATGCATGAGGCCCTTGGTCCGATCCCCCTGCCATTGAAAAAAAAAAAAAAAAGAAAAGAAAAAGCCCAATTACTGTCAAATTACTGTCACTCTTGTTAAGGATGGGATAGATGTTAGTTTATCAGGTGATTAGTTGGTTGATGTGGTTGAGAGGGCAAGAGGAGTCAAGATTTGACAATTTCCAGAAAAAACAAAAGCAAAAGAAATGACTTCCCAGCAAACCAAACCAGCCTCAACTGGAATGGACAAAAATCAGATTTATTTACTGCCATGTTGCCGTTTCTGCTCTGTTGCTCCCATCTGAGTTTCCCTGACCTCCCCCAATGACTTCAGGAGATTTAGATCAAATGTCAGAGAGGAGAGCTAGGCTTTTCCCCCTTTGGTGCCTGACTAGAGGGGAGAATTCAGGCCACAGGAGGCACTGAAGAAAAATCTCATTGTTGGTGTATATGCTTCCACACAGCAAGGCTTCCTGAGAGACTCCGCTCCCCTCGGTTCAGCTTCCCTGAGAAGAGATCAAATGTTTCAAAGCATTTCCACCTTTACTAATTTTTAATGCCTCTGCCAGATTGAGTCTTGCCCACTGGAAAAAAAAAAAAAAAGTCTCTGCTCGTTGAAACAGCCCAAAATAAAAGTGATCCTTTAACAGTAGCACATTTAACTTCCTCCATGACTACCAGCAGGAGCCAAGGAATATAGCTTTTGCCCAATATATTAAGCATGAAAAAACGTCTTGGGGAAATGATCACACTGGAAATCAGAATATGTTTAAATATAATTCTCAAAATTCAGAGTCTCCTTACAAAAGAATCAAAGAGGCCATCACCCTGATCCTTCCCTGCAACTGCTCCAGCTCCCAGCCCCACCCTGCTCATTCCTTCTCTTTGCTCCTTTGCCCAGTTTTCCCCCAAAGCCACCCACCAGGGTCTATGTGGGAGCCAGGAATGTAACCCTAGCATTTGATTTCCCAGGCCATCAGGAGATAACACTGCCTATCAGCCAAAAAGTAAAGCTTCCTGACTGCAGTTGCAGAAATTACAGCTAATTATATGCTCCATGCTTCCTGCAAAAGATATATATTTTAAGCTGCTGGGCTGACTTTCTCCCTTGGCTGTATTTAAAGGTTAGTTTCTGACCTGCTTCCTGGTTTAATGGAATAGTTTAAATATTACAAATCATTACTTGATTCTAATGAATTATATCTCCCCTGGCACCTCACAAAATCCTTATCGTGCCAGAGGAAATAGTTGGAAGGAACAGGGAGTCTCCACGATAATAAACAGAATAACATGCCATAGGGTTGTAGGTTTCAGGATCCCCGGCTTCTTGGGTGGTTGAAAGCTTTTGGCCCTCGGCCTCACACTCAACCCAGCACCTGAGGCATGTGGCTGAGCAGCATGAGCTCCCACTCCCCCGCCTTGCACGATTGTTCACTGAGCTTAATTGTCAGCTCCTGCTAAGAACATGTAACATCTCATTTTCCCAGAGATTGTGGAAGCATTGAGCTTTACTTGTGGCCAATTTGGGTAGCTGAATGTGCATCACTTCCTGCCTTAATGCACAAGTGCTGGAATGGTCTAAACTCATCTCTCTACATAGAGGCCTTTTACTGAATTCCAGTTTCCAATTCTGGTGAAGATCTGGGCCCATGCGGTTTCTCCTGGTGTGTGGCAAATATTATCATCCTATTTTTATGGACTGTCAATCTTATAAAATAGAAGAAAAGTCACCAAAACTCATGTACACAACAAAAGCTGCTTTCAAGGTTTGGAAGTCAACAGCATGTGAAAGAAGGCCCTTTTCCCTTCTCAGGAGCTAGAGGTAGAAATGAAAGTCTCTTGATTGCAGCGAAGTGAAGAGCAGCAAGGTGAGCAAGGTGGAGAGTCCATCAGCTTTGACAACCACATTGTGGATTTTCATGCCTCTGGTTGCTTGACTAAAACACACATGTGGAAGTGCAAAATTCAACCAAGTTACAGGTGACTTTTTGTAAGGTCCTGAATGTTTTGATTTTCCTCTCAGTGACAATAAGACCTCAAAATATGAGTGACTCTGTTCGTGAGCTTTCTGCCACTATAACGAGTAACTGGGATTACCAATTTATGAAGAGACTTGTTTGGGCTCAGTTTTAGAGGTTTCAGTCCATGATCAGCTGGCCCTGTGCTTTGGGCCTGCGGTGATACATCGTGGTGGGAGTGGAGGAAACCACTCACCTCGTGGCCAGGAAGCAAAAGAGAAAGAAGAGAACTGAGTCTCTCAATTCCCATTCAGGGCATATCTCCCAATGACCTAGAGACCTCCCACCAACCTCATCTTCTAAAAGCTCCACCATGTCCCAATAGCACCAATCTAGGGACCAAATCTTAAACATATTGATCTTTGGGGGACATTTAAGATCTAAACTATAGCAGTAATCATTGAAGTATCAACCACATTGCTCATGACATGGAATTCTCTAGCAATATATCTGAACTATCAATAATAGATATTCTATAGTTGATAATCTGCAATAATCTTTGCAAAGGATAAATCTTGTGAATATATGGATTTAAGCCATTAAGGTGATATAACTCAAAAGTTTAGCTAGTTGCACAGCATATTAAAAAAATCTTACATTGCCCTGTGTAAGTACTTCCACCTTATTAAAAGCTAATTTATTTTCTCTTAGGAGGTTCTCCTATAAATCCAAAACCCTTTGAAGAGCTAATTCACCTTAAGAAGGCAAATGTAACAGATGATTTGCTAAGATAACAGGTGAGGCAAGGGCCTTAGTGAAAGGGGCTCAGTATCTCAACCCTACAGACAGGAGATGGAATAGGTAGAAATGTCCAACAGGGGCCCAACAGCTGCATAGTGAAGGCTGGCCATCTTTGTGGTATGCAAAGGGTCAAGAGCATTTCTCTGTGGACCAGCGTCAAGAAGGAGAAACTATCTCCCACTAGAGAGATGTCAAGCACTCACAAATAGTCAAATACCCAAATGGGAAATTAAATTTTCTTATTTGTTTTAAGGAATATTACACAATATAAAGTTTAGGGCCTTTATATTTAAGGTTTCCATTTGAAAAGAGAGCACAAATGGAAAAACCATATCAACAGGAACCTTGGAGACACTTTCTCTGAGAAAAGTCAAGTGAAACCAAAATCCTAGTAGGGATAGGGCTGAGGAGAAACACAATTAAAACAAAGGCAGTTCACAGGGAGGATCACACCTAAAAGGAGGGATGCCATTTTTTCTGATCTGTCCAGAGCAGAGACTGTTACAGGAAACCAGGGACCACTTTTTTTCCATGGAGAAAAGCAAAATATCTCAAAAATTCCATTTTGCTTTAAAAGGAGTCTCATCTGTTGGGTGTTTCAGCATCTTCATAGATACTGTAGAAGAAGAGTTTTAATGTAATGTCTCTGTTAGCCAGATAGTTTATCACACTCAACAGCAATGACAGTAGAAGGGAAAAAAGGGTGGGAAACCATTCTGGGGTGAGCTAAGGGTGACAACAGGATGGGAAAATCCAGCTTCACCAAATATTTATTCATGCTTATATAAACCTCAATTAGCTATCTGAATGCTAAGCCTCTGCTGAAGAAAAGGCGCACTTGGAAAAGTGACTTGGAAGCTGGTTGGTGTCAGTTATTTTGCTGTGTTGTTGATTAATGTAATTGAAGTATATATTACAGAAACAGAAAAGGAAATGTGACTTCTTCAGGGACCCATTAATTTCTTAAGCATAAAGTGTTTGAAGGTTCAAAGGCTTTGTTGAAGCTTATTTTAAATTTAAAATTTTCATTGCCAAGGGATTGATTACCATTCTTATATTAGCTTTGTCAAACACCAAGTTGATCTTAGTTCTTTCAAAGTTTTGTGGCACTTAATTGTTTTCAGAGCTTTTTTTTTTTTTGAGAGAGAGAGACTGTCTTACAAGTTCTTTCAAGGACAGTCTTGCCTTCCCTTTACGAGAACAACAAGATAAAATTTCTTAACCCTTAAAAAGAGCAAAATTCCCACTCTATCTACCTTTGGGGTCTTGAAAGTCATTTCTGCGAGTCAGGTACCACACCTCCTCATTCAAACACCTTCCCGTATTAGCTTGCGTTTGGTTTTCCTCTGACTTTAAAACATCAACTTCTTTAAATGTCTCTGTGCACTTGAAGCTCAGTCATGTTGTTTAGGGATTTGCAGTCAGATTTTTCATGTCTCTCTACCCCAAATGGCTACACATAGTTCTTTTTATAGCTCTCTCCTGTCTTCCTCTGATCACAGTTTAAGACGCTCTCATAAACAACACCCTCTGCAAGGGAGCCAAGACGTCCCCAGCACCCGTCTTTTTGTGTGTGTTGTCCTGATAGTGAACTCTTTAAGAAGTTCAAGAAGTCAGACAGCAGCATTTCCGGCTGCTTGGAAAGCCAGCCAAGCAGAGAACTGTCATTTCACACAAGGGCAAGAACAGGAAATATGTCATTAAGAGATCAGGGTTAAGATGGCACTGCCATCTACCCTGTTGAAGGTGGTGTGAGAGCATCATGAGGTGACATGAGGCCACATGAGAATCAAGAGCATTGTGACCCAAGGCTTTGCCCCAGAAATCAATAACAAGTTTGCTATCCCTCTAAGAAAAGCTCCACAGAAAAGCCTTTCATCTTACAGGAAGAAAGGTGCTTTCTCCTCACTGTGTCTGTGCCTTTCCTGCCACTACTGCATGGCGCTGGGAGTTTGGAATTAAGCCTGCAGCTTCCACCCCACGTTGGGGGACCACCTTCTCTCAGGGCTCTCTCCAAGTAAACTGCGAAGTGTGGATGGGAAGCTGGGTTCAGAGCTCAAGAACTGTCCCTCCATATCTGCACCCAAGCCTGACAGCTGGTTGTCCTTGGCTCATAGGAGCATACATTTTCCCCTCTGGTGTGGGATATTGTGCCTCAAGAAATTTTTTTTTCACTCACAATGATTTATTTTCAATGTATTTTCTATTTATTCTCAATTTGGGGGTTGATTATCTGGATCCTAATTTTAAATCTCAAAGGCAGAGGCAGGCTGAGTGTGGGGGGAGGTGGTGTGTCTTGGAAGACACTCTTCCTCAGTTCTGTTCAGAGTGCTGTGTTCTAGGTTTGCTCCTTGTTCCAGGTCTATCAGCCTTCCTCCCACCTACCCAACCCCAAGGCCAAAACAAATTCCAAGTACCTGTTTCTGAATCCCCCAACCCCAAAGAATTGGCAGAGGAATATACACTGAAAATGGCTTTAACAATATTCCTCCTAGTAACGCTCCCAGTAACACTTATATAATAACCTGCTAAAAATAGTGAATTGTGAGTGAGTAGTGAGGGGTGTGTGTGTGTGTGTGTGTGTGTGTGTGTGTGTGTGAGGCAGGGGTATCAGGAACCAGGCAGGACCAGTGGTGAAGATGCCTGGGGACTGGGATGCTCGGGGAGCACTTTCCTATCACATCAGAGCAGGAGTGGACCTATCCACTGCGGTGAGCAGACAGCTGAAGGCCCAGAAGAGGGTCCCTGAATAAAAACAATGAATGATGATGATATGAAGGGACTATATGGAAATGGAAGCACAAAACCAAAGGCTACAGTTTCATGAATGCTAAAAATATCCCCAGTGGTTCCCCAGGATAGAGAAACACTTAAAGGGGCTGGGCTTTGCCATCCTGATGAAGCTACAAGCCCCTCTTAAGTAGAGCATTTCAGTCTGGTGAGCACCAGAGAGAAGGCTGAGTAGTCTCTCCCATGGGGAATCCAAAGATGTTAACTTTTAGCATCACTGTCCAAACTTTGAGGTCCGTATCCTCTATACCTTAGAACATAGAGACCCCTGGCAACCTCCACTCTCAATGGCCTTCTCTGAGGAGCTGCAGGGCCTTTGCAGCAGGAGAGCAGGCATGTAGCCTCTGCTCTGTGCTTTTCATTTATCTGAAAGAGTTGCTGGTTAACAGTGAGAGGGTAGATGTCTGGGCAGGGACCTCTTCCCTCACCCTCTCACTGTTCTTCAGCATTCAGAAAGCATGGAGATCTGTTGCAGGAATTGTGCTCTAGAATAATAAAACTGAAAAACTCTAGAGATTTTTTTCCCTTGATGGTCATAATGTTTGAAACTAAAACTGAACAGGCCAGAAAATATCTGGTTCCAATCACCCATTGGACATTTCTTTTAAGATTCATGCTTTCTGAAAGGTTCAAATTCATTCATGTGATTAGTTAATGTGAAGGTTTTATTGTTTTGACTTAGAAGAACTCAGGATTAATCAGCTACTAAATTAAATCAGTCTATTTAAATTTTAAAATGCATTGTCCTAGGCACTCTGGACATACAGGAGTGAATGGTCCCTGCCTGGAGGGGAGAGGTAGACAGTCTTATCACCATTTGAGAGATGATAGGACAGGATCAAGGGGTTACATGGCTCATAACTAGGTTATTCTAAAACATTTCATTAGCTATTCAACTTGAGAACTCAGAGACTAGAAGGAGCATTCAGGGTTTTCCACAGCAATTTCTCCTTCTTCAGGGGCAGGCAACCTACAAGCAAACCTGTGATACTCCTCAGCCCTTCTGTGCTCACCTTTGACTGGATGGAGAACCTGAGCTGGGGTGATTGTGAAAGGCCTAAGTCACACTGTGCTACCAGGTCTGAGTTAGTTCTCTGTCTTGGTCACTTCAACCCTAATTATCTTCTTGTTCAACCTGACTCTACCCTTCAGGTCCATCCTAGACCACTAGATGATAATGGTGGTGGTGGTATTAGTGGTGATGGTGGTAGTGATGGTAATGGAGCAGTGCTGGTGATGGTGGTGGTGATGGTGGTGGTTGTGATAGTGGTGGCGATGGTGATGGTGGTGATGAGTAAAAACATGACAACAGCAATAACAGCTACTACTATTGCTACTACATCCACTCATAGCTACGAAGTGCAATACAAATATCAACCACACAGGTATCACTTTCACTACTGTAGTGTAGAGCATAAGCTTTAGACCAAATGGAAGTGGGTTTGACTCATTATTGTTATATTTTACAAATATGAGGAAACTGAAGTTTATGAAGTTTGTTATTTACCAGAGAAAACACAGTTTGTAAGTAGAAAAACCATGCCAAGGTTTGACCTGGTCCTGCCATTCTCCAGAATCTACACTTGTTTCACTAAGAGATGCTATCTTCCCACACTGATCCCACCATTTACTTATTTATTAGGCATTAACCATGTCTCAAGAATCTTGCAAAGCTCTTTATATACTTTGTCTCATTGAATCATCTTCAAGTGTCATTATAATTACACCCTTTTACAAAAAAGGGAAGGAAACCTAGGGAGATTTAATAACTTGGCCAATGTTTCACAGCTAGAAAGTGGTAAAATTCAAACTTAATCCCAAGACTGTCTGACACTGAAGTTCATTTTCTTGACCATTGTGCATGCTGTTTAGTCCAGAGAGCTGAGGTGGATCAGGGATTGGTGTCCTTTCATTGCTGAGTAGATGTATCTGTCACTGCTTCCTTGCATACAGAAAGCCCAAGTGCCAGTTTAGAAACCCAGATTAACATCAGGGGTGATACAAATATGCACATAGATGCTCGCATCATTAAACCTTTGAGCTAAAAGGGACCTTGACATTGTGTGGTCCAAGTTACTTTTTTAGTTCAGAAAGCTGATATTTTCATATTCCTGTCAGATGAAGATTTCATACTTGAAAAGAGTTCCAGCCTGAATCACTTAAAATCTACTGTTTCCCCCTGAAGTTTAATTTATTTGAAAGGGTAATGATATCCAATATCAGATTTGGATTGTTACTTCTGACAGATATGGTACTCTTTTTAATTAGTCCTGACTTCCAAACCATGCATTCTCTGGTGCTACTATCTTCATGATGATGAGTGACTGTTCAGATGCTCATGGTAAAGAGAGCTTGCATTAATTTATCTGAGCCAGAACTGCACAAAATTAGGGATGATTGACCTGGTCACAAAATTAAGAAGGAAGTTTTAGAAGTGGTTAAAACTTCTAAACAGTACTGTCCTGTTGGATTCAATGTGTGTGAGACCATTTTGGTTTCAGTTTTTGGCTGTTGCACTCAAGAACTGAAAGTCTTCCATTCCTCTCTCACCCTCCCCCCAACCAGATTCTATACCATCATCCATTTATCAGGGAAAACATTTGGCCTCTCTTTCTTTGGAAAAGTCTTAAGAATGTACAAAAACTGTTCTCTAGACTCTGTCAGGTGACAATGGCTATGAGTTCCCTTCCAGTAACAAATTATGTTGGGTATCTAGCTTCACCAACTTACAGTGCAAAGTACTGCTTAATTCTCATTGGCTTATTTATCAGTAATATTAAGCTTTGCCCTTTAAAAATAATAAAGGTGTTAGCATTCATGAATGCTAAGTGCTTTATGTGCAATGTATACCATTTTTCCTTAGAACAATCTTTTGAAATGGGTACTATCATCATTTCCATGGGGAAACTGAGGTTAGGAGAATGTAGGTAAATTATCTTACATCACACAGCCATTAAGTATTGAGTCCATAGTTTGAAACCAGATCAGTGTGACTCTGAATGCTTTTTATTAAAAATTTTTAAATATAGCAACAATATAAATGAAGTTTTCACTTACTATTCGTATCTTATTTATACCCTACTCCATGATGAAAGTTGAGTAGTTTTACTCACAGGAACTGGAGGATCAGACAAGTTATGATTTGTTCAATCTTTTTATTTCATAAACATTTCTGACTTCTTATTGTGTGTCTGGCACAGTACTGGCCCCAATGACATACTGCGTCTGAGCAGAAGGCAATGAAGGGCTGGAGCTGGAATCACATGCACCTGGATTTGCATCTCGGTTCCATATTTTACTCATTTTTTAATTTGTTCATTCAACACATTTTTATTTGGTGCCTATTATGTTCCAAACACTGTGTGGATGCAAGGCCACCTGTTGTATTTGGGGTTAAACTCTTTAATCTCTGTGTGCCTCAAGCCCTCGGTCATCAAATGAAGATAATAATACCTATCCCACAGTCAAGGTGAGGCTAAAAGGGGGAAGCAATATAAAGCTGCCAAATGGCACACTGCAGTACAATTCTTCATAAATAGTGAATAATCAAGGAAGATGCTGCCCTAACTTCACACAGCTGATGGGCTGGCAGAGATGTAGAGACCAATAAACAACTACAGCAGGAAATCTAATGCCATGATGATGGGGATCATTAGTAGATGTCTGCTTGGGCTGGTGTAAGGAAATACCACAGACCAGGTGATTCAAACAAAGGAAATCTGTCTCATAGCAACCAAGGCTGGAAGTCCAAGACCTAGGTGGCTGCAGGTCTGGTTTTTCCTGAGACCTCTCTTCTTGGCTTGCAGATGGCTGTCTTCTGGCGGTGTCCTCACAGGGCCCTTCCTCTGTGTGTGCACGTTCCTGGCGTCTCCCTTCGTATGTTCTAATCTCCTCTCACTGTAAGGACACCAGTCAGGGGATTAGAGCCTACCCCAGTTTTAACTTCACTGCATCTTTAAAGCCTCAAGCTCCAAACACAGTCATATTCTGAGGCAGTAAGGGTCATATCAGAATATGATAAGGTTTTGGAGAAGACAAAATTCATTCCATTATATTAGGAACCTCTTTTTAAAAAAAATTTATTTTTCCCAGTTTTCTTGAGGTATGTTTGATAAATAAAACATACATATTTAAGATATACAAGAGGATTTGTTAAACCAATACAGTGAGAATGATTCCCACAATCAAGTTAACTAACACATCTACCATCTCACCGTAGTTGCTTGTGTGTATGTGCGTATTCTCTTAGTGAGTTTCAAGAATACAAGGCAGTATTAATAACTATAGTCACCATCTGTACATTAGAACCCCAGAATATACTGATCTTATAACTAAATGTCTGTAATCTTTGAAGAACAACTCCTCTTCCTTCCAGCCTCAGCCCATGGCAACCATCAGTCTATTTTCTGTGAGTTTGACTTTTTTAGATCCATATATAAGTGGAATCATAAGTATTTGTCTTTCTGTGTCTGGTTTATTTCACTTAGTATGATGCCTTCCAGATTTATTCATGTTATCACAGATGGCAGGATTTCTTTCCTCTTTTCTGACTAATAATATTCACAATATAAATTTATATGCTAATATTCTTATCATCTATATATTTTTCATGGAGTACATATCATGTTTCCTTTAGACATTCAGCAGTGATGGACACTGTCTCCATATCTTGTTTCCATATCTTGATTATGTGAGTAATATGGCAGTGAATACAGGAGTGCAGATATCTCTTTGATATACTGATTTTATTTCCTTTGGATATATGCCCAGACGTGGAACTGCTGGATCATATGGTAGCTCTATTTTTAATTTTTTGAGGAACCTCCATACTGTTTTCCATAACTGCTATGCAAATTTATGTTCCCATCAACAGTGTATGAGGACTCCTTTTTCTCCACCCATTAGGGATACTTGAATAACTTCAAAATTTTCCATTTGCACTGCTTCTGCTCTTTTGTCTTCTGGCTCCCTCTTTGGCAGCCTCCAGGCCTGGGAGCGTATACTTCACTCTTATTCCCATTTTGATGGAAAGAACTTAGACATATGGCCTTAGGAATTCTGGGAAAGGTAGTTGAACTGTATGCTCATGGGAGGGACAATGGGTTTTAGTTCAACAACTGGGTTCTCTAGTCTGTACCTCTGCTTTCAAGGGTATGTCTACCTCTTAAGGAACAACTAGACCTAAGCCACCCAGCTGGTCAACTTTCTGTCACCAAGTTAGTTTCCTAGGGAAGTAAGCTATCAGCAACCCTCAGACAATCTATTTCAATGATTAAAAGAAAGTAAAAATAAATCTGATAGAGCAGACATAGAGGCCCTGAAGGTTAAGAGCTGACTGATATATCAGCATGTTTCATATTTACATCAACTTTAAATTTTAGAGTTTTTCAACTTTAATTTTAGAATTTTTGGCAAATTGAAAGATCACCAAATTGCTCTATGGAATTAATATTCACCTGGTTATGCATTTGGAAAAATAGTAAGAAAATATGTTACTACTGAGATAGAAAGAAAATTTAGAATTTTTTGTTTCTACAATTATATTCATGGTAAGTATAGTAGTGCAAAGCTATGGAAAAACAACTGTATACTGAATTATCAGGCTACTTCAAGAAAAGACTAAATTTTTTTTTTAATTTCACAAAAGTTTGTTAGCTTATGAATGATATTTTTAAATTAAATTATATTTATATTTTAAACTATTTAAATTATATTTATATTTTAAACTATATAATTTAATATATAATTATTTATAATATATTTATATTTTATATTTATAATATATTTATATTTTAAACTATATAATTTATATATATATTTATATATATATTTTATATTTATAATATATTTATATTTTAAACTATATAATTTAATATATAATTAAATTATATTTATATTTTAAATTATATTTATATTTAAATTTATATTTTAAACTGATACACAAAATTATACTCATTTAAGGGGTGCCATGTGATATTTCAATACAATTAGGCATTGGGTTTAAGTTGGGTTAAATGTATCTATCTTCTCAAACATTTATCATTTTTTATGGTGAAAAACCTCTCTTCTAGCTTTTGAACAGTGCAGTGGATTATCCTTACCTATGGCCGCCCTGGTACCCCACAGCACACCAGAGCCTCTTGCTTTTACATAACTGCACCTTAGTATCCATGGATCCACTTTTTCCCATCACTCCCTTTTTAAAATTAAGTGAAATCAAAAACACAAAAATGTTAACTGTGGGTGACACAATTATTGAATTTTTTTAAAAACTGTGCTTTTCACTGTTTTCTATGCTTTCTATGCTTTTTTGGTACATTAATTCCCCATCATTAGAAAAAGTAAAAACATTTTTAAAGAGATATTAACAAATCAGATTTCATTGTGTGAAACTGTAAGTGGAAACCACATAATAGGCACCAGAGTTAAATCAACCAGAATATGAGCCTGTGCTCTGCTCCTGTGGTTTGTTAGGCACCTCTTAACTTCTCTGATCCTCAGTCTCTGTCTGTGGCTATTTCCACTTCCAAAATCATTGGAGGGTTAAATGAGAAACAGTGTAAACCACTTGTTAGTTTTCTTCTCCCTGTGTCCCCTACTCCCTCTCTTCCCTTCCCTTCTTTATTTCTTGTCACCAGTTAGAAATACAACTTGGGGTGGAGCAGGGGGCAGGGAGCAGAATGTTACATTAGGTTCCTAGAAGCATTTGGCAAAGGATGAATTGCAAAATCTTCAGGTTTTCCTACCACGGTGTCTTGGCAACAGCAGTTAATGAACTCATAAACATAAAGCAGGTAAAGAAAAAAAAGGACAGGAAGAGGGAGGAGGTAGCTGAGATCCAGAAAGAAAACATTTCAAGAGTCTATAGCATTGTAATTTAATTTCTCATCTGCATCTCATTATCTTAATACTCCAAAACAACAGCTCTTCAAGGCCTTACACAGAAGGAGGATGGGAAATAATTTCCTTGGACAGGGTCCCCGGCCTCTCTATCACTTTAGATATTATTTCCAAATGTTGAGTGTCAAGGGAGTGTTTCACATTCTCCTAACCATTAAACAGTTGGCTCCCTTTGGGGAAGAGATGAGTTTGACAACTCACAGAGCAGCCTTGTGGAAGAGACTTCTCTGGAATTCCAGAGCTCCAGCAGAAATCCAGGGCCACATGTGGAGCCTCCAAAGATGTGCTTTATCCAAGTCTACATCCTCCTTTTGGAACCTCTACAGACCATTAGGATTTATTTCACTTTTTTTCTCCTGGGAGATTGAATGTTTTAAAAAATGGTTTTATTTTGAAATATTTCAAACTTACAAAGGAGTCACAGGCACAGTGCAAAGAATCTTATAAACCTTTCACCCACATTCTTCAAGTGTTAATATTTTAGCACTTTTGCTTTATCACTTTCATTTCTCCCTAGTTGCATATTATTACTATTTTCTAACCATTTGAGAACAAGCTGCAGATATAGGGTCCTTCTTCAACTCCTGACACTTCGGTATGGGTCCTACGAAAGAGAAGGGGGCGTGATTCTTACATCAACAGTGCTACACTGTAATCCATTTCAGACTTTGTTCATACTTGACCCAGGTCCCCATGATAGAGTATGGTCAAGGGTTTCCATCCAGGATCAGGCATTGCTCTTTGGTCTCCTTTACTTTTGAGCTCATGTCTTTTTTCCTTTAGGTCCTTGACATTTTTGAAGACTATAAACCAGTTATCTTATAGAATATCCCTTAATTTGAGTTGTATGACATTTCCTTATAGCCATTTTCAGGTTTTGTGTATTAGGCAGGAATGTCACAAAAGATGTGTTGGCTCTTTCTCAGTGTATTATATACCCAAAGTCCATTTTTCCTTTTAGACCTTTCTTATCTTGATGCTGTTGCTCTCTTTGTAATTTATAAAATCTTGTAGGAAGATATTTTGAGATCATATAAATGTTGTGTCTCTCCTCAATCATTTTCAACCAATAGTTTAATCTTTTAAAGTATTTTAGAACTTGATCCTTTCTTAATTTTTGACTAAAAATAACAAAGATGTATTATTAATTAAAGTTCATCTCTCCAGAAAGCCATGCATAAAAAGGATGCACTTTGAGCCACCCATGGCAGCCCCTAAGGGAGCCCAGATGCCCCAGGACCGGTCTTCTTCTTTCTGAAATCTCTGAAGCTTGCTGTGTCTTTAAAGTTCCCTTCTGTGCCCAATGGGAGAAAAAAAAATTCAAACGGTCCTACAAGCTGAAAGCTGGGACAAAGCAGCCCCCTGTAGGCCTCCAGAGAGCCTCTCTGGCCAGTCTCACTCCCATTCCTGAGAATGGAGTCTGGTGGTTTGTCTTTGGAGCTTTTTGCAAAGCTTTTGTTTGTTCATGTCTGCAGAACCCTTTATGATGGCTTCTCCTTATTTACATTGGAAAGTGAAGATTCTGGCCTCGGGTGCAGGTCTAGGCTCCCAGCCCAGGTCTGAAAGGGGAGATTAAGGGGGTGGCCAGTGAAAGGTCATCAGAGGTCCCTTCCCCACCTGCCCTACCACCTCACCTGCGGTATCTCTTCATTCTTCAAAGACCTTACGAAAATACAGACAGCTTGGGAGAAGTGACATCGTGGCACCAGAGACCCCTGTACTCAGGAGGCTTCTCTCCAGTGGGCCTTTGCCTTTCAAAACCTGCTCTTATTTGGAAAAAAAAAACAAAAAACAAAGACAAAACAAAACAAAACAAAAAACCACACACACACACACACACACACACACACACACACAGAAAAAATAAATTGAGTTTCTTTCTGTCTGCTCAGGATCCAGTGGGGATGTTAGGTTGCCAGGGTCTACAGTACCTGTCATCATTGTCACTCAGATGGCCAGTGCTGGAACTGACTTCAGCCTTGCACTGGCAGCCATGCACTACTCCAGAAGAAGCCAATGCACTTTCTTTTCATTTTTTTTTTTTTTTAAAAAAGGATTCCAAACATATATACAAAAAAAAAAAGAGAGATAAAAAAAAAAAAAAAAAAAAAAAAAAAAGACAGCCGGGCACGGTGGTGCATTACTGTAATACTTGCAGCTTGGGAGGCTGAGGCAGGAGGATCGGGAGTTCAAAGCCAGCCTCAGCAACTTAGAAAGACCCTAAGCAACTCAGTGAGACTCTGTATCTAAATCAAATTTTAAAAAAGGGCTGGGGATGTGGTTCAGTGGTTAAGTGCCCCTGAGTTCTTTAAAAAAAGAACTTTAAAGTTCTTTAAAAAAAGAACTTTATTGAGCTATAATTCATATACCATAATATTCATCCAGTTCAAATGTACAATTTGATGGAATTAGTATATTCACAGAGTTATGCAACCATCACCACAATCAGTTTTAGAACATTTTCATCTAAAAGGAAACCCTAGTCCCCTTAGTGACTCCGGGGCTAGTTTTTTAAATGGCAGACTGTGTATTTCTTGAGCAATAGTTGCCCATCTTTTGTTCGGTTCCTGGACTTAACTGTTCAGGCGCTGTCTTCCCGCTGAGCTGTGCCTGCAGTGGTCTGTCTGTGAGACTTAATTAATTGATGGCAGCTATGCAGTTGTGTTTTCTTCCTTAAGGGGCACTAGCCTGAACTTGCACTTAGTAAATTTGATTTTGAATTTCTTCTGACTTTTTCCCTAGAGAATTATTCATCCTTAAGAAATGACAAGATTATGGGAATCATATTTTCTAGGATTTACAGTTTAAGTAGCACTTTCATACCTGCAATTTAATTTTATCCTCCCAAGCAACAGTTAAAAGTAAAAACAACAATAGGAATGATCTATATTGTGCATATTCCATGCATTAATTCATCCAAGCCTGCTATGATCGGAATGTGTTCCCCAAAATTCATATATTGAAACTTGATCAACAAGGCTATAGCATTGAGAGATGGAGCCTCAAGGAAGTGATTAAATTATAAGGGGTGGAGCCCTCCTGGATGGGATTATCGCTTTATAAAAGGAGTTAAGGAGTCATGCCCATTCCCCCACCATCTCTCCACTATATGAGGACATGGCAAGAAGGCCCTCACCAGATCCAGAATGCAGGCCTTGATCCTGGACTTTTCAGCCTCCAGAATTATAATAAATCAATTTCTGTAGTTTATAAGTTACCCAGACTCAGGCAGTTTGTTATAGCAGTACAAACAAAGTAAAATAAGTTCTTAATCATCAGATGAGACAGATAGGATTAAAATTAACCAGAAGTGCAAAGAGGTTAAGTGACAACAAGCCCAAGGTCATAGAGCCAGAAAGGGCCAAGCTGAGATGCAAGCACATGCAGTTTGATTCTAATCTAAGTTCTAAGCACCACTCTAATTGCTTCCAGTGTTTTCATTTTAGAGGCAAGAACTGAGCCTGTGAGAAGTTATACATTATGAGAGGGACCTAGTTAGGACTTGAATACAAGTATTCAAACCCCAAACCCAGTGTTTTAACCAGGATTGCCTCCACTGTGACTTACCCCAGTGTCTTGCCAGGTATATGGAATTAGGTTCTTGGACTAAACCAAAGCGGGGGTGGGGGGAGAGAAGAAGAGGGGGAAGGAGAGGAGGAAGAAGAAACTGGTCCCTATTGGAACCTCCTGTCATCAAATATGTTGTTATAATGACATGCATAGAATACAAAAAAAAAAAAAGTTACCAAAAATGTTACAAGTTTGCCTATACTTTGGTGGGCCAAACAGTTTTTTCAAACCTCCAAGCTCAGTTTTCCCTTTTTGCTTTTGCCTCCCCTTTGTAACCTCTCCCCATTTCTCTTTCTCAGTGTGTCCTAGTCACAAACAGGGAATGAAGCACATGGATTTAATAACAGCAGCAGTGATTCATGTGTACTTTCATCTAATCAGAAAGAGCAGTGGCAAGCCCAAGAACTCATTTTGGTTGTATATCATTTTAAAAGAGTTGACACACATGTCCTTTAGAGAGAAAATAATAAAATTTTAAAAAGCAAAAGCCAGCTCAGTCCTGCCAGCTGCAATGATTGGTTACACAGAAGAGATCCATGGAATTCCAAAGCCATTTGGGTTTTGTTAAGTTTGCTGAAACAGCACCAACTGTGATCTCTACCACTTTAAATGGTTTAATGACTTTTGGATAAGCCTTCAGAGTTAAATGGTTAAATCACCAAATGCTCCATAAAATAATTATGCAAACAATTTTCTGGCTAATTATCTAACATGAACAGAAGCACACAGCTGCTAAGATATATAATTGCTATTTCATCAGGGCTGGCTATTGTATTTACATAATCCTTTACTGATCTTGGTGCGGTTTGGTGGGAGGGCACTAATATACTATCTAATGAAATGAAAAGTTAAAGGCCCATTTCTGGTTCCAGCTGCTAGATAACAGTAGTAACTTACTTTGATATAATTTTTAAAGGAATGGATTAGGATTTTTAAGTCCATGTACAATTTGTGTGGTATATGTAAATCCGTGGACATGTATATTTAGTTGGGATAGTGATATTTTTTATTTTAACAGATATATAAAGAAGTGAACTGTCATAATTGTGCAAACACAAATTGAATACCCTCAAGTAACCAGCATCCAGAGCAAGGAATAGGGTATTACCAGGATTCTAGAAGTCTCCCTGGTACCCCTTCCAGCTTCTACTCCCTCTAACAGTGGCTACTATCCTGACTACCATTAATAGAGATTAATTTTACATGTTTTATATTAAATTTAAGTGAAATCATAGTGTGTGATTTTTTATGTCTGTCTGTAAGATTCATGCATATTGTAATTTGTTCATGTTCATTATAGTATAGTATCCTATTGTGTGAACACACTACAATTTATTTATCTTTTTACTACGGGTAGGTGTTTGGATAGTTTCCACATTGGTGATAGTATGCCTAACGCTGCTGTGAACAGAGATGAGCATGTCTCTTGGTGAACATATGTAAAATGTTTCTCTTGGGTATTTATGCCCAGGAATAGAATTGCTGGGTGATGGGGTATGTAGATCTTTAACTTTATCAGATATTGTCAAACAGTTTCCTGAAAAGTTACACAAATTTGCACTTCCACCAGCACTAGAAAATGCCCACTAATGCCCTGAGAGTGAAGGATAGCAACAGAGAAAGTAGCCTGAAGGAGGAAGCAGAAATTTGAGGTCATTCAGGGGATAGGGAAGCCTCTTGAAAGTTTATCACCCACTCTGTGGCACACAGTATGTGTCTTAGAGAAACACCCTGCCTAATTCTCCCTTTTCTCCTCAATCCACATGCAGCATGCCCAAGGGCTGCCCAGGTTTCACACACCACTCTGGAGGCTTAACCTGTGCCGTCCTTCCTGGAATATATGAATTCCTAACATTGGCTTCTGGCACCTCCCATGCATGGGTACCATAGCCTAAATGTTTGTGGTCCTTAAAACCAATTTGTTGAAATCCTAACCCCCATGTGATGATATTAGGAAGTAGGCCCTTTGATAGGTAATTGAGTCAAGAGGGATTAGAGCCCTTCAGTAAAGACCACAGAACTCCCTCACCCTTCCGCCATGTGAGGGCACAACAAGAAGATGGCCGTCCACACAGCAGGAAGCAGGCCCTCACTAGAACCCAACCACACTACATGCTGCTGTCATTCTTCCAGCCTCCAAAACTGCGAAAAATAGATGTGTTTCCTGTCAGCCACCTACTCGATGGTACTTCATTAGAGCAGCCCAAACCGACTAAGTCAAAGGGAAATGGAGGATGAAAAGTGAAGATCTAGGCAAAGAGAAATCAGAGAACAGAATGAAGACCTGAGTTGAGTCCAGCAACTTGGGAGTAACTTCAACAAATCACTCAAATTTCCTCCCAGCTTGGGCCTCCTCAGCTGCAAAAACTAAAAATGGCAGCAATAGTTTTAACAAGTTTTACTTGATGATTGAATGAATTAAAAGGACATAGTGGAAATGCTTTGGAAACTTTAAAAAGCTAACAGTGACTACCTTTTTCACAGGGTATTATTCTTTTTAATTTTAATTTTTATTGGTTCATAATGGGTATATGTAACATTAGGATTCATTCTGATGTAATTATAAATGCTTGAAATATAATTTGCTTCAATTAAGTCTCCAGTACTTCCTCTTGCCCTTCCCCTCCCCACTCCCCTGTTTCCCTTCCTCTACTCTACTGATCTTTCTATTTACTTACATTTTTTAAAAAAAATTAGTGTCTTATGGATATACATAATGGTGAGATTTACTGTGGTATATTCATATATGTACACGGGAAAGTTAGGTTAGATCCATTCTACTGTTTTCCCCAGGATATTATTCTTTATTATTTTTGGTATCAGGGTTTGAATTCAGTGGCACTTGACCACTGAGCCACATCCCCATCCCTATTTGTATTTTATTTAGAGACAGGGTCTGTCTGAGTGGCTTAGTGCCCCACCATTGCTGAGGCTGGCTTTGAACTTATGATCCTCCTGACTCGGCCTCCCCAGCCACTGGGATTGTAGGCATGCACCACTGTGCCCAGCCAGGGTATTATTTTTAATAGTCAAAGTGACCCTTTAAAATAGAACTGAATCTCTAATAAGTGATATTTGTTCTAGTTTTCAATTCACAGTGTAACATTTGCATCCACAGACTGAGACATATTTCTTCTCAGTAACATTCAAAGCAGTAACGGAATATCTGGAAACACGTTTACCCAGGATTCCCCAGGAGTCACTGCTTCACCCATCCGGGCTTACACACATTGATTAATTAATTTAGCAAACAATTATTGAGGAATTTTTGTTCGTTTGTTTGTTTTAGAACAATTATAGACAGAGATTCTTGACAGGATTCAAAGACAGACTTCAAAGGATTTCTGAACCTTCAGATCTTATTAGGAGGGGCTGGGGAATGACTTCTGCTATCAGAAGCTCACGGGACTCTATGAAACCCCCTCTACAAAAAAAAAAAAAAAAGCTAAGAAGCACTGCTGCAGGGATGTACAGAATAAAGGAATATGATCGCTTTATTAAATGATATGCATTATCTACATAGGAAACTGCAAATTAAACTGACAGCGATTATAGATGCCTATTAGCAATAATAGATGACTAACAGAACAATATGTTAAAAATGTGGTGACAAAAATAAATAATATACCAAGCTCTAATATTATTCAAGCATGGAGTGAAGTAGAGGCATTTTTAGAGGAACAATGATTGAGAGAGTTTACCAACTGTAGGTTCTCTGCTGAGAAGATGCATTGTGGATGTATTTCAAGACACAGGTACAAGAAGTAAGAAGTAGAATGCAAGAAGGAATGATGATAGTTGTGAATATGTTTGTAATGCTAAGAAGAATTAGGGGTTGTTCAAAAAATAACAAACTAAATGCTGGAAGACAATGGGAGAGACTGAAATCAGAGCCCAAAAGCATTGTGTTGTTTAGGAAGAAGAGAGAGAGAGAGAGTGGTCCACTTTGGACTTTAAGCAAGTATGCTTTAAAAAAAAAAAAAAAAAAAAAAACAAGAGTAACTCTCAAAGAATAAGGGAAAAATAAAAGTGCATAGAAAACAGATTACAGAATACTAGATCAGATTAATAAGAAGCAGGAAGGAGAAAGCATAAGACTTAAAACTAAAAAGAATAAAGCAAAATGTAGTAGAAAAAGTCTGGATATATCAGTAAACAGATCAAGTCAATTTGCTCAAAGGTAAAGATATTCAGATTATTTTTAGAAAACAAAATCCACCTCCATGCTGTTTATGAGAGCTATTCCTAAAGCATAATAGTGCTTAAAGATTGAAAGGTGGGGAAAAGGCAAAACTGGTGCAGGAGAAGCAATATGAAGGCAAATCATCATCAACACCATAATCACCACCATCTTCTGGAATTAAGAAGGTCATGATTTAATGAATGAATATCAATTCATAGAGAAGCAATATGTATGTTACTAACGAAACAGCCTCCTAACTTACTGAATAAGTTTGACTCTTCTGTCTTTTGCAAGGTTCTTTCACAAGCCAATCAAGTAGTAAATATTGAAAAGATTTAGATGTTTTGAAAAACATACTTAGCAAGCCAGATAAAGGGGACCACAGGAAACTTGTATTCCATTCCTTCTAAGCAACCATCAGAAGCTCTGACCATAGAGCAGACCACAATAGAAAACTGAAGAAATATCCAAGAATTGATAACAGAACATATTCTTTTTCTACAGTGCAATAATATTAGACATTGACATCAACAAAAGGGCTAGGAAATCTCCACATGTTTGGAAACTAAAATAATCTTACGAATATTAATAAATCAGAGGGTAAATAATAGTGGAAACTGAAATATTTAGAACAGAATGGCCACAAAGCACTGCCTATAAAAACCTGCAGCCTGGCTTTAAACTCACATTTATTAGAACAACATGGTAACTGCATTGATAAAGCTTATTGTAGAGAAGAAAGGGACAAGAGAAAGTTTCTACAGGAGGGGTGTCTAATCTGAGAATTGAAAACTCAGTGAGGAGTGCTTGCCTAGCCAACCTAGGCTGTGAGTTTGATCCCTAGGAGCAAAACAAACAAAAAACAGTTACTGTTGGTGAAAGATAGGAAAGATGAAGTGGCAGGTAAAACAAAAACAAAACAAAACAAAACAAAAAAACACACCTAGAAAAATCCAGTGATAAATTATTACAGGTTATACCAGTGTTTCAAAGAATCCACAACAATTACAAATTCTTATTATTTTAAAGTAAGAAAAAAAACAGTTTCCTAGACACATCCGGATTTTTCCCAGGCCACATGGAAAGTATATTACTGATTATGTCATAACTCTACCATAATTGGTAGCATTTCAGCTTTTTATCTTTTTTATACTGACAGTGCTGCTAAAGTGTACTCTTATGTAGAATTATTATGCATTTTTTAAATTAAAACTTACATTAATCTTTTAAAATATTAATCACGATGTACAAGACTCCTTCCCCCAAATTTCTGTTTGTCTTGGCAACATGACAAAGAACAGGCATTTATATTTCATTAGTTTCCTAAATAATATTATCTTTGCACTTCAGTTCAACTGAGGGGTGTCAGGTATTACTTATGGGTTCACATTTTTAGATACAATATAGATCATCTAGAACTGACTGTAAAAAATAACTGAGACTAGCCCTCTCATTTCACAAATAAGAAAACCAAGCCTCAGGGCCCTTCCCCAACATCACACATCTAGTAGGTGAAGAGCCTGAATTGCAACTTGGGTCTCAAGATTTAGAGAGTCTGTCACACCAACCAAGATTTAAACAAAATACAAATTTTTTTTCCTGCCTTGGTCGCTCATGAATTCTTGAAATGGACTAGCTGTTGTATCTGCAAAGCTATTTCAGCACAGCACATTTCAGGCCCCTATTCCATCCCTACACTTGGGAATGAATGAAATGATGAGATAAGCCCCTGATTCTTGGAGATAGTGGGGTCATTCTCTTACAACCATCTCTTCTGGATCAATAGTACGAGAAAAAGCCAGTTGAGGATTAGGGGGAAAGAAACTAAAATTCCATATTTTCTAACATAAATGATCATAAGTAAAAAAGAACTAAGGCTCAAATAAACCCTGACGAATAATCACTGAATTATTTTACCCTGAGAGAAAAGATCCAAATGGATTGAAGGAACTATGCTAAAATCTGAACCCGTCATTACAATAACAATTTAGTTTTCTACCGAATAGATGTAATCCACTACCAAAAGACATAACTACTTGCCAAAACCAACCTAGGTGAGAAAAGTAATCACAAGGTTTATTTTCAATAGCATTTTTGAAAGAAAACCACAGAACTGATCAGTACTTAAGCAATCAGCTCATGGATGCTTTAAAAGCCTTCTTTTCTCTTTTTACCCATTCAGTCTTGTTTATTGGAAGAGCTCTGTGGCTTTCGGGAACTTTGTTATGGTTTTTTTGATACCAATTCCATGAGGAGAGGAAATGTGTTGAAAATGACTGAAAAACTTCAGAATCAGAAAAGTGGTTGACTTTTCCCTCGAGTCAGCAGCAAACCAGACTGTGAAGACTGAAAAAGTGAGCTGGATACAAGAGAATGTGCATAACTTTTGGCAAAAACTGTGAATCAGTCATTACAGGATGAGCGTGGATGAGCTATGGTGCAATCTAGTTGAGATTCCATTACCTAAATGAGTAGATGGCATTCATCAACGTATCAGTGACCTTGTGATAATTTGCCAAGGATGTGTCTTAGTCCATTTTGTGTTGCTATAACAAAATACCTAAGGATGTATACTTCAAAATGAAAACAGTTTTATTTGCCTTGAGAAGCAGAAAGGGAAAGAGCTACATGCAGAAGATGCCAACAGATGGGAGTGGATTCACTTAATAATGACCCACTCTCAAGAACCTGTGAAGATTTTATTAACACTTCTGAGAGTGGTATCCCTGTGACATAATCTCCTTTCACCAGGCTCCACATCAGATCCACCACGTCTCACTATCATTATATTGGGAACAAATCTTCCTGCACCGGAGTCTTTGGGGAACATACTTGGAACCAACATAACAGGGAACATGAGAGGGAACCAACATACCCAGAGGTCATTTCCATAATTAAATCAGTTTAGTTTTCCCCTAAAAAAGTAGGGTTTTTAAATTCAATACATTGGAGTTTAGAGTGGGGAGGACATTGTTAATCAAAAAATTACCATTTCTTAATCATTTTCAAAATGCTTTCACATCCATCCTTTAATTTCACCCTCTAGAAAACCTTTTGAAGTATTGTCTGCATTTTATGTATAAGAGAAAACAAGATTTGAAGGTGACTTGCCAGTGGATCTTAGATCACAGCTTGGAATTATCCACACCAAAACAGCCCACCTCAGTCCCGTGCTGCCTGAATCAAAATCTCCACCCAGAACAGCAGGTGTCTTCAGATGACACCCTAGATTTCAGACTCATAATGTTATTCTGTGAGTCACAGAATAGCCAAGGGGATCAGTGGCATATGCCACCCTAACCCTGCTCCCTGCTTTACATTTACTCTATAATCTTGAAAGAGGATGAAGGAAGCAGTGTTGCTTTAGCTGTTCAGACTGCATTTTCTTTACTCCATTGGGCACAGGCTCAGCCTGAAGACAGAATCTGTTAGCTGCCAACATGCTGTCTTTTTTCCAGTCAGGAAGATAGGTGATTTACTATCTTCCATAGAGTTGTGCAAGACTTGGGCTAACTGTTCCTTCCACTCCGCCTTTATTGTGGAATGAAATAAAATTGTAAGCTCATAATACAAAAGTACTATATACTGAAAAGAAGCTATTGTGCCCAAAGATAGTTACACTGGGTTTGTCGGAACTTCGTTTCAGACACACCCTCTGAGTTTTGCTGTACAATATATTTCCTTGAAAATAAAAAGAGAACATGATTAAAGTGATAAACTGTAATTGGATTAGCTGTTTATAGCTAAAAATAATTGATTTGAAAGTTACAGGGAGTTCGGAGCAATTTCACACACCATTAGGTGGTAATGTCTGAACCAAGGGTAGGAAATGGTTCCTGGAAGAAGACATTGTGAAGGAATCAGGAGCTGACATCAAAACTGTACACTTGAGTCACAATTCCTGCAAAAGCAGAACAGTTTTCATTGGACCAGTGCTCCAGCAGATGAAAATTATAAATTCTGGATGAAATGTAAAAAATAACTCTTGAAGGCATGGAGAGTAACCAGAATTCCACAGAAACAGAGGAGCGTTTGACCCGTGAACGTATGGAGCGTGTTCCCTGTGGGAAGTCCCAGGCTTTGCTCTGCATGGAGTACTAGAACTCGTGAAAACAAAACAAAACAAAACAAAACAAAAAACAACAGTCTTCTTGGACTGAAGGAACAGAGAAAGAGGATGGGAGAGTCAAAAAGGCTGGAAAATGAGGGAGGGGATCCCAGAAAGGAGGAAGCCATTGTAGGTGCCAAGAACTGAATTCTGTATATTAAATCCCTTTAAATCCTTAACTATGTTTTTTAAAAATAAATTTTATTGTGTATATTTGAGGTTAATAACATACAGGATGCAAGTAGATAATAAAATGTTTACTTCAGTGAAACAGATTAACATATGTTTCACCTAACATACTTTTTAGTGACAAGAGAAGCTAAAGTCTACTTGCTTAACAAAAATCTCTAGTACAGAACAATTTTATTTAGTTCTGTCGTACACTAGATCTCTAAACTTGCTCTTCCTGCATGTCTGCTCTTTTGTATCCTTCAATCTACATCTCTTCAGTTCTTCTCCCATCCCTCCTTGTGGGATCATTCTCTTTATTTGAGCTTATTTTTTAAACAATTCCACATATCAAGGAGATCATGCAATAGCTTTCCTTTAGAGAGAATATTTCTCTCTAAAGAAAAATATTGCTTAATTGACTTCTGAGAAGTAAATGCATGAGTAGGATTCCAAAGATCCCAAGGGGAAAATAACATCTAGGAGACCGAAACAGCTAAGGAAAGATTTTAGCCGCTGGAACCACATGGAAAATAGAGTTAGAAGTTTGAACCTTTGACAAGTTAGGAAAGTTTGGTAAACACTTTGGACTTCCCACTAAAACACCAGAGTCCTTAAGAATAAAGTCCAGATAACAATCAGTAGGTTTACCCTGGAATTGAGGGAAAATGAAAATTGATTTCCTTTAACATAAAATCAAGCCTATAGAAGTTAATGACTTTTTAGTAGTTTGCTTGCTTGAGAAAAATTTGACAGTCTTCAGGATAAGATAAGAGATTACAGTCTTACTGAGTTTCCACAAAGTATCATTTACAGTCCAGTATATAATTAAAAATCACTAGACATGCAAAAATATAAAAATGTAATACACAAAGAAAAATCAATCAATGGAAATAGTCTGACTCATGTTGGAATTAGCAGATAAGGACTTTGTAATAACTAGTATATTTAAGTTAAAGAGGCTATAGGAAAAAAATATAAATATATGTCAGTTGACTTGAAGGCAGGTCAATAGAAATACAGGGGGCAGGGAACAGAGGGAAGAGAGAAAAACAGTCTCAATGACACACGTAGGATGGTATCAAGTAACCTCACATGAATTTTATTCTATAAGAATTTTTTCATGTTTTTTAAATTTTATTTTTACTTTTACCTTTTAAACTTTTTTGTTCACATTAGCCTAGGTGTGAAGTGGATTACAGAAGGAGAGAAGAAAAAGAATAGAGAAAGTTTTTAAATAATGGCTCAATATTTCCAAAGTTGATTTAATAAAAAACCCACAACCCATGGATCAAGAATGTTGAGTGAACTCCAGCAGGATAAATATTAATGTAAACAAATCTAGACACATTATAGATAAATTGATTTAAAAAACCATAAATTAAAAGAATCTTTTAACATAGAGAAAACAGACACCTTAAATATAAGGGATATTGATTAGAATAACTGACAACTTAAAAACAAGAAAACCAGAAGACAACTGAATGACATCTTTTAAAAACTTATCTAAAATTTAATATCAAATGAAATACTTTTAAAATCAAAGTAACACAGCCAAGTGTGGTGGTGCATGCCTGTAACCCCAGTGGACACATCTAATCCCAGCAGCTCAGGAGACTGAAGCAGGAGGACCGCAAGTTCAAAGCCAGCCTCAGCAAAAGTGATGCACAAAGCAACTCAGTGAGACCCTGTCTCTAATAAAATACAGAATAGGGCTGGATTGTGCTCAGTGGTCAAGTGCCTCTGAGTTCAATCCCTGGTAATCCAAAAGAAAAACAAATCAAAGAAATACTAAAAACATTTTCAAAAAGATAAAACATGAAATATTTGTACCAGCAGAACTAAATATAAAAATGCTAAGGACTCTAAATGTCTAAAATTTATTTTCCTTTTTAAAACTTAAAAAATGATAAATGTTATTCAATGGAGAAATGATATCAGTTGGAAATTCAGATCTACAGAAAGGAAGGAGGAGCACTAGAAACAGTAAATACAGTCATGCATCACTTAACAATGGGGATGTGTTCTGAGAAATTTGTCATCAGGTGCTTTTATTATTGCCCGGACATCATAGAGTATACTTACACAATCCTAGATGGTGTACCTAATGCTGCTAGGCTATGAACTTACACAACATGTTACTGTACTGAATAATTGTAAGCAATTGTGTCTAATCATAGCTAAATAGAAAAGGTGCAGAAAAGTACTGAAGATAAGAACTGATATACTTATCTGGGTACTTACCATGAGTGGAGCTTGCAGGACGGGACGTTGCTCCAGGTGAGTGTGGCTGAGTGGTGAGTGAATGTGAAGGCCCAGGACTGTGCTCTGCTGTAGAGTTTATGAACCCTGCACACAGACTACCCGAAGTTTATAAAAATATTTTTCTGCCGTCAATCATAAGTTAACATTCACTGACTATAACTTTTTGCTTTATAAACATTTTGATTTGTCTAACTTTTTGACTCTTTTGTAATAATATTTAGTTTAAAACACAAGCACATTATATAGCCATTGAAAAATGTTTTTCTTTTTTATGTCCTTATTCTGTAAGATTTTTTCAATTTTTTCAATTTTATTTTTACATTTTAAACCCTTTTGTTCAAAACTAACACACAAATACACATGTTAGTCTAGGCCCACAGAGGCCAGGGTCATCAATACAGTAATGTCTCCACCTCCCACATCTTGTTCCACTGGAAGATCATCGGGGCAGTAACAAGCATGGAGCTGTAATCTCCTGTGATAATGCCTTCTTTTGGAATCCCCCCTGAGGGACTTGCCTGGGCTGTTTTACAGTTCAAGTTTTTATATAAGTAGGAGTTCACTCTAAATAATGGTAAAAGGTACACTGTAGTAAATGCACACACCAGTGATGTAGTCATTTATTCATCATCAAGCACAAACTGTGCATGATTGCATATGCTGTACACAGGGCCGGCGACACTGGAGGTTTGTCGACACCTCCATCACCACAAACACGAGCTGTTGCACAACGATGTTACAATGACTACAATGTCACGAGGCGATAGGAATCTTGTGAGGTCTGTCATTGGTCAAAACCACTATGTAGTACATGACTGTTTATAGGTAATTATAAAATACTATTTTTTCTTTTAAATACTATTTTTCTGTACAAATGAAACTATACTGCTATAAGGTATTTATTGTTCATGAAGTAGTACAGTATTAACTGACCATAGATGGTGATAGATTAAGCATGTATATTATTAGTTCCTAGGAAAAGATATAAAGAAGTGTAGATAAAAAAGCAGATGAAAAAGAATGTTATGGTTTAGATATGAGGTGTCCCCCAAAAGCTCACATGAGAGCCAATACAAGAACTTTCAGAGGTGAAATGATAGGGTTATGAGAGCCTTTACCTAATCAGTGCACTAATCCACTTGAATGGATTAACTAAGTGATAACTTAAGGCAGGTAGAGTGTGGCTGGAGGAGGTAGATCACTCAGGGCATTCCTTGTTGAGAGAATCTCTCTCTCTCTCTCTCTCTCTCTCTCTCTCTCTCTCTTTCTCTGCTTCCTGGTTCCATATCCTGAGCTGCTTTTCTCTGTCACACACTTCCATCATGACGTTCTGCCTCAGCTCAGGCCCCAAGGAATGGAGTTGGTCATCTATGAACTGAGACCTCTGAAACCATGAGCCCCAAATAAACTCTTCCTCCTCTAAAATTGTTCTTGTCAGGTCTCTTGGTCACAGCAGCAAAAAAAGACTGACTAAAGCCAAGACTAAATAAGAAACCAAAAATGACTTGATAACTACAAAAAAAAAAAAAAAAAAACAGAAAAGGAGAGACAAAAGTAGAGGTGACAAAAAATGAACAGAAAGGTGGTAGACTTAAAGCCCATCATACAATAATTAGATGAAATGTGAATGAAGTAAACCCTCCAATTTATGTGAGACTGGGAAAACAACAACAGCAATAACCAAGAGCCACTGTATGCTGTTTACAGGAAAGGTATTTTAAATATGAAGACACAGGTTGAAAGTTAAAGAAGAGAAGAGGGCATACCATGCACACACTAAGTATAAATAAGAAAGGTAGGATACCAAAATTATATCAGACAAAGTTGACTTCAATAAAAATAAAAGGAACCAATTCATTCAGAGATCTAATAACATTAAATTTGAATGCATTTACAAATTAAACTATATATAAAATAGAGTGGCTTGTCAATGTTGTCCTGTTTTGCTTTGTTTTGGTTTGGTTTTTGTGGAGGAACTCCTGTTTTCTCTGCTGCCACTGCTGTGTATCTAGCAATGCTGATGATGGAGATGGTTTAAATGATGTTTTTGAGGTGTATAATTGCATATGCAAAGTAACTAAATGATACGTTTCTTCTTGCCATGAAGCTATATTTGGATTTCAGGTGGTGATTATTTGTTTCTTTTCTAACTTAAGAATAAAAAATGTTGTTGTTATTATGTATGTAATCCTAAATCTGTGGACTATATTTAGAGATCTTCTTTGCAGATATCTCTAAACAGGAGTTGTGACTTTGAAAAAGTGGGTCAACAGCCCAATATAGTCTATATCATGGCTATGATGTTCCCAGAGGTAGAGTTTTCACTTGTGTGTTTCTTTCTGAGTGTCAGGCTACAGTTGGTCCACAAGTTGTTGAAGTCCTGGCAATAAAGTGGAGATAGCGATCAGTATGCAGTCTTGATGCTCTATGGTGATAACAATTACACACATGACAACACATTGAGTCATCCCACTATTAAACATTTCCCAAAGTGTGTGCTCCAGAATTTCATTTACCATGGAGTTGTTTGGAATACAGAATTAACTGCAAATTACAGGACAACTCTCATATTTACATAACACAATGAATGGTAGAAGACACTTTTAAGAATAGAAAAGGAGAATTCGAGATTCTTTGACAAATTTAATGCAATCCCCATCAAAATGCCAATGGTATTCCTTACAGAACTAGGAAAAACAATCCTAAAATTCATATGGAGGCACAAAAGACCCCAGAATGCCAAAACAATTGGGAGCAAAAAGAACAATGCTGGAGGAATCACAATGCCAAATATCAAAATATACTCTAGAGTCAAAGTAATAAAAACAGCATGGTATCGACATAAAAATAGACATGCAGACCAACAGAGGAGAACAGAAGACCCAGAAATAAACCCAGGCATCTACATTATCTGATTCAAAACGTACTTTGAAGAAAAAGATAGTCACTTCAGCAAATGATACTAAGAAAACTGAATTTCCACCTATCAAAGATTGAAACTAGATCCCTATGTCTCACCTATACAAAAATCAACTCAAAATAGACCAAACACTTTCATGTAAGACCTGAAACTTTGAAGCTACTAGAGGAAAATGTAGAGGAAAAACTTAAAGATACAGTATAGGCAATGATTTCCTGAACAGAACTCAAATAGCTCAGGAAACAATAAGAATTGACAAATGGGATTACATAAACTTCAAACCTTGTGCACAGAAAACAATTGACAGAATGGAGAGACAGTCTATAGCATGGGAGAAAATTTTTGCCAGCTATTCATCTGACAAGGACAAGTATTTGAGAACACTTAAACAACTCGAAAAATTTAGTACCAAAACAACAAGTAGTCCAATTAATAAACAAGCCAATGATATAAATAAACAATTCTCCAAAGTGAATGTGGCCAGTTAATATGTGAACAAATGTTCAACGTTTTGAGCCATCTGAGAAATGCAAATCCAAACTACATTGAGATTTCACCTCACCCCAATCAGAATGATTATTATTAAGCAAACAAAAGTTAACAAATGCTAGTGAGAATGTGTATAAAATTTCACACACACACACACACAGTGTATATAGGTATGCTTTTCATTGTGGTTTGGATGTGAGGTGTCTCCACAAAGCTCATGTGTGAGACAATCACAAGAAGGTTCAGAGGAGAAATGATTGGGTTGTGAGTCTTAATCCAATCAGTGAATTAATTCCCTGATAGGGATTAACTGAGCCATAATTGAAGTGGTAGGGTGAGATTGGAGGTGGGAAAGGGGCGTGGCTTTGGGTATATATTTGTGTCTGGCAAGTGAAGACCCCTTTCTCTGCTTCCTGATCATCATGTGAGTTGCTTCTCTGCCACGTTCCTCTGCCATGATGTTGTGCCTCACCTCCAGCACCAAGGAATAGAGCCTGCAGTCTGTGGATTGAGACCTCTGAATCTATGACCCGCTAAATAAACTTTTCCTCCTCTATAACTTTTCTGGTCTGGTCCTTTAGTCATAGCAGCAAAAACGCTGACTAAAACAAAACCCGAGAATTAAAATTTTAGCCATCTTTCTACAATTATGATGGAGGCAGACTTCAGACAACACTCTTAAAAAACACTGACTTCAATGAGAGGTAACTCCCAGCATCCAGTTGAAGCATCTGTGAACTTGACCCCTCTCTCAGCAGCCCATTGCATTTTAGAAAGTTGTCTCTCATACTGAACCAAGTCTGCCTCTGCCTCCGTTCAGTCTCTTCCTTATGAGACTACACAGAATAAGTCGATGATCTCTCCTATTATGTCAGCCTTTGCATTTTTCAATGTAGTTTTCAGTATCCTGTATAAATCCTCGTATTTTCCAGGCTAATCAGTCCCAGATATTTTGATGGTTTCTCAAATGGTGTGATATTTCAT
Organism: Glaucomys volans; assembly: GCA_020662805.1. NCBI lineage: Eukaryota > Metazoa > Chordata > Mammalia > Rodentia > Sciuridae > Glaucomys > Glaucomys volans. Next base: position 73,877 of record JAJEJO010002665.1, read on the forward strand.
CACATTACCCGCCTTTGTATTTGTTGTGTCTTAAAATGCAATATCAGAGCTGAAAAACACATTTAATGATGATAAAGGACAATGATGGTCCTAGACCTCCTCCAATTTTGCCTTTACAATTTTTAAAATCTTTAACAGATAGTGTAAGTCCCCAACTTTGTCCTCTTTAAAACATGTTTTGGCTATTCTAGGCCCTTTGGATTGCCATAAATTTATAATAATAATAAACTGTATTACTATTTATAATTATAATAAAGTATAAATTTATAAATTTTTTCTCAAGTTGTGCAAAAAGTCCATTGGTATTTCAGTTTGTATGGCATTAAGACTATAGATCAATTTAGGTCAAGTTAACATTTTAACAATACTGATTCTTGGAATGAATGAACATAGACTCTCTGTCCACTTACTTAGGTTTTCTTAATTTCTTTCTGTCATGTTTCATGTTTTGTGAGGCTTATACCTATTTCAGATTTTGATGTCATTGAAAATGTTAAAAGTAAAGTTCCAAATGTTTGTTGCTGGTATATTTAAATACAATTAACTTTTCCTCTAAGGAGAAGAATGGCAGTTAGCTTTTTGTCACTGTGACTGAAATACCTGACAAGAACAATTTAGAGAAGGAAAAGTTTATTTTGGCTCACAGTTTCAGAGATTCTGTCCATGGTCAGGTGACTCCTTAGCTCTGTGACCAGGATGATGCAGAACATCATGGCTGAAGGGCATGGCAGAGGAAAGCAGTTCAGTTAATCACAGGAAGCAAAGCAAGAGTTCCACTCATCTGGAACAAAATATAACTCCCCAAATCACACCCCTAGTAACCTACTTCCTCAACTCACACCCTACCTGCTCACAATTACCAACCAGTTAATTGATATAGGTTTATTAATCCATTGATTAGGTTATACCTCTCATGATATAATCATTTCACTCTGAAAATTCTTGCATTATCCCACCCATGAGCTTTTGGGGGACACCTCACATCTAAACCATAACATGTATTTTGTACAACCTTTAAAATTAAAAAAATAATCATTCTTAGCTAGGGAGCCATGTTCCTAACCCTGACCTGTCAGTTTATTATACCTCCAATTCTTACAACCACACGAGACAGCAGTAGTATCGAATGACCATGTCTCTCTCACGCCTCAGTTTTGGGGTATCAGAGGGATGGAATTAGACTAACCTAATTTTAGTCCTTAAATCTATCATTTTCATTAAAATATTCACCAGAAGAAATAATAATATCTTTCTCTATTGACCAATTAACACTCAGATATAAGACTAATGGAAGAATATATAAATAGGGATATGACAAACAATAATATGAATAGAATAATTAAAATAAGTAATTGAAAATTAAAATATCTCAACCTTTTGTTCATCTACAAAATTTCCAATCATCAAAGAGTAACAGATTCTGTTTTCTGTTGGTCTGGATGGGCCAGCCACAAACACACTCAATTTTTTCAGCCCCTTTACTCCCACAGATCTAGATGTTAAAACAGGATTCTGTACTCACAAACCAACTGAAGGAAGTTGAGAGTGTCTGGGATGTCTTGTTCTCTTATTTTCTTGGTCTATTATGTCTTAAAACAAGAGTCTTGCTTTTCTACATCCTTTTCTTGAATTATTACAATAGAAAAATCTCACAGATCTGGAATCAGTGGCTTATGCCTATAACACCAGTGACTTGGGAGGCTGAGGCAAGAGGATTGCAAGTTTGAGACCAGCCTCAGTCACTTAGTAAGATCCTGTCTCAAAACCAAAAATTAAAAGAACTGGGGATGTAGCTTAAAGTATCCCTGGGTTCAATCTCCAGTACCAAAAAAGAGAAAAGAAAAATCCCACCAAACATAAAACATGCATTTTCCTTTATACTTTTATATTTTAAAAATGCTTTGAGCAGAACAAGTTTGTCCTCTAAAATACCATTATCAGACCATGAAAGCTTTTTAATTAGAGTTTCTACCACTGTTCGTTTGTTTGGGACTTTTTTCCTTTTGGCAGACAGTTCTATGAATTTTAACACATATGTAGATGTGCGATTTCATGTAATCAGCACTATAAACAGCATACAGAACAGTTTATTACACCCAGAAAACCACCTCATGCTATCACCTTATAGTCACAACTTCTCCCACCTCTATTCCTGAACAGTCATTAATCTGTTATCCATATCTACAATTTTAATCTCTTCAAGAATTTCATGTAAATGAAATCGCAGAGTATGTGACCATTTGAGATGGCTCCTTTTTCTCAGCACAATGTTTCTGAAATTCATACAAAATGTTGCCTGTATCAAGTCTATTCCTTATTATTGCTCAATAGTAGTCCATGATATGGATATACCACAATTTGTTTAACCATTTACCTGTTGAACAACAGAATATTTAGGTGAAGCTGCTGTGAGTTTTCATATCCAGATTTCTATGTGAATACAAGTTTTCTTTTCTCAGGAGTAAGAGTAAGTTAGTAACTAGTAAGCTAGTTAACTAGTAAACTAATTCATCAGTTAACTAGAGTACAATAAACTAGAACTAGTAACCATATGTTAACTTTGTAAGAAACTGCCAAGTGTGGTTGTATCATTTTGCATTTTCACAGCAAGGTATGAGAGTTCCAGTTGTTCTGAATTCTTATCTACATTTGGTACTGTTTGTATTTTTATTTCAGTTATTCTACTAGGTGTGTAGCAGTGTTGAATCATAGTTTTAATTTGCATTTCCCTAATGGCTAGTAACTTCTTTTTTTTCAATGTGCTTATTTGCCATCCTTATATTCTCTTGGGTGAAGTGTCTATTCAAATCCTTAACCCATTTTAAAAATGTTTTTGTGGTTATTTTTTATCAAATTTTGAGAGTTACTATTCTTAATACAAGTCATTTGTCAGATACACAATTTGCAAATATTTTCTCCTAGCATGTAACTTTCATTCTCTTGACATTGTCTTTGAAAGAGCAAAAGTTTTTTATGTTGGTGAAGACTAATTTATTAAATTTTTATTTTGTGGATAGTATTTTTGGTGTAATTTCTAAGACCTCACTATCTAATCCTAGGATAATGAGTATTTTCTTTTTAAAGTTTCATGTTTCATGCTTTGATTTAGTCTCTGTGTTTAGTCAGTCTTTGTAAAGTTATGACCTTGAGGTCAAGTTCACACTTTTACATATGAAAGACCAATCCCTCCAACACCATTTGCTGAAAAGACTATTCTTTTTCCATCAAATTGCTTTTGTCAGTTACCTTTGTCAGAGATCAAATGGTCATATTTTCATGAGTCTATTTCTGGACTCCATTTTGTTACCCCATCCATGTGTCTCTCTCTTCATTAATTCCATGCTGCCTTGATTACTACAACTATAGTAAGGCCTAAAAATTTTACTTACAGAGAAGAGCTTCAACTTTCTTCTGCTTTTTTCTAAATTATTTTAGCTCTTCTAATTCCTTTTCTCTTGCATATAAATTTTAGAATCAACTTGCCTATATCTAAAAAACAAACAAAACAACAACAAAAACTCCCAGTATTTTTGGTTGGTATAGTTTAAAACTGGGCTTATTTGGGGAGTACTGACAGCTTTACTATTTTGAATCTTCCAAACCATGAACACATATTTTTCTATTTCTTTAAATCTTCAATTTGTTTCATCAGCATTTTATGGTTGAACATGTAACAATGACAGTGTGTTAGTTGCAGCTGTTACATAGTTGGTTACATTTATGAGATTCATAGCTAAATATTTCAATTTTATACTTTTATAAATGGCATATATTTCTTAATTTTAGTTTCCCATTTTTAATTGCTTATATATAAATAAGCAATTGATATGTATGTTGATCTTTTACCCCCACTATTTTTTTTACAAAGCCCATTAATGAATACTGAATATTTTCTCATATTCTTTAGCTCCCAGCAGACAAAACAGAACACTAGACCCCTGAGGCTAGGACACAGCACAGATGCAAGACAGGAAGAAGAACAGTGCATGTGAAATAACTCAAGCAGTAGGTAAAACGAGACACCTCTGGGATCCCATTCTGTATTTTCCATTGCTTCCAACTGTATGACCTTGGACAACCCCTTTGCACAGGACTGGCACTCTATGAGTTCTTAGCAAGTATTAGATTTCCTTGACAAAGTGAATGTGGAAAAGTCTAGAGCCATCATTTCCAGATTTTTTCCACCTTGGTAAACATAGGAGCACTTTCTGCAAACAACAGCCTAGGTCCAACCTATAAAAATGGAACTGCTCTAGTACAGCATATGTAGCATATTCTAGCTGTATGTATGTGAGACTGTTTTTGGACCCTACCCTATCCTCTCAAAAGTGCCCACTCTTCCCTAGAATTTCAGGGAATACTATTGAGAAAAAATATCTGCAATGTTGGTGTAAGAGACCCTGTGAAGTTAGCCACCACATTCCAGTGGTCAGAGCAGAGGCGTATGTGTGCAGCCTGGCTATTCAAAGCATAGTCCCTAGACCAGCTCCATCATCTGAATCCCAGACCCAGTCCCAATCTGCTCAATCAGAAACCGCATTTTGACAAGATTGACTGCTGAACTGTATGCACCTTAGAGCTCCAGAAGCAGTGGCGCAATGTGAAGAAAGGGAAGAAATCACATACTTGAATCTTCATAAAATTAGGAAGACATACCAAAGAACTCAGCTAAATATTATGAAAACTCATCCATTAGTTCTTTAGAAATTTAATAATTTCTGTAACGTTGTCAGCAATTTTCCAATTTCTTCAGGGAATATGGGTTTATTAAAAGGTTAATAAATTTTATTTATCTTTTCACTTTGAAACTTTAGACCTATTTTTGGATTTCTGAATTATTTTCTTATTGTGTTAACAAACTCCCACCCTCCTGAGGATTAGTGGCTTATCATTGTTTTTCCAAAACAAACTTTTCCACCACCAACAGAACCTCCATAATAACCTGACTCTCTATGTGAGCTGTTGATGGAATCTTAGCTATGTGAAGATAATGGTACTACGCACAAATTATTAAACAAGGTAGAGGACACCCAGGAGAGAATCTCAACTTGTTTTCTACAGCAATGACTCTGTAGTGGTCCATTTAGATGCTGGCATTCTTTTTATAAATGACTGATTTTTCTACATCTGAATACTGATAAATCTATAACCAGCTCTGATGTTAATATTGTGCCAGGATGAAAAAAAGAATAATAATGGAACTGCAGAGATTGCAACATTGAAAGAGAAATTGGGAATTCAACATATTGAAAAGGGAATGTGTTATCTGGTTTTTTTATTATTTTTTATTTTTTTGATCTGACCTGGAGCCTAGAAGTTATGTTGTCCTTCTAGTTTGATCATCTATAAAGTTTGGATTCATTATGATTTTCAAACTATCCTATAGCTCCGGAACCCACTGTGCAAATGAAATGGGACAAGGCAGCCCTATGTGTGGTTGGTTGTCTATGTATGGCAGGTAGTCTAGAAAGCCCAGTTTGAAACTCCAGAGTAGTTTGCTTTCTAAGGAGTTGTTTAGCTCTGAAAATGGGCAGTACAATAAGCAGTACTTGAAAAACAATAGATTGTAGCTAACTTTATCTAAGTGATTTTATATTCACTCTTAAGAAAAAAACTTCCAGGTCTACAGCAGATTGGGTAATCACATTTGGAGCCTGTATTTCCAAGAGTCAATGTGTCAAGTAGATCATCTGGTCTGGATTCAGGAAAGGGTTAGAAAGTTTCTGTGTTGGCCTCAGTTTCAAGCTGTGTTCTCTGATCCAGACATCACCCGAGAGATTTTGAGGGATTCTGGGTGTTTTTCTACCAATCCTTCTACGTGGTTCCTTTTGGCTTGTTTTATTTACACCTATTCTCTATCAGTCAGAACTTAGAAGGAGGGTGGGGGAAACCCTGTGCTCTCCAACCACTAACACAAAAACTCCCTTGCATTCGTGAAATATAATTTATAAAGCATGTTTACTTCTAGTGGCTCACTTGATTCTTAGAACCCTGAGAGGTAGCTTAAGATCTTCCTGACCTTGCCCACCACCTTTTCAGGGGCAGAAGATCCAAATCTGACCAGGAACATGTTCTCTGCTCTATGCTGACATTGGCCCTTGGCCCTGCTTTTCATGAGGTAGGACTGGAAATCCTCTTTTGCAACACTTTCCAACAGAGCTTCCCTATGAGTTGGGGGACAAAGTGGAACAAATAGAGGAGGAAGCATGCGAAATGCATTTGAGAGGAAGTGACAGTAAAAAGGAATATGACTTGCAAGTGATTATCTTGGAAATCCACCAGCTGTGATAGAAATGCTGGACAAGAAAAAGGATTTGAAAGAGAAAGTCTTCATTCCTGTGGTTCTAGGACTTTTAGGCGATTAGGAGGATCTAGTTTTGGAATCTATAATAAACTACAATATACATCGGCATGAGTTGAGGCACTCAGAGAATTGGAAGACCATTTGAAGGAGATGATGACAATTGCTGATACTGATACTGGAAAGCAGTATCAGGGGCCTTTAAATCAAATAGGACAAAACTGTCTTCTAATCCTTGGATTCTCCCCCAAGTCAATAAGTTCAGCAGTACATATTGAGATAGACATATAAATGCTGCTTGAGCCAGTTTCCCATTTATTTTCCAAAAGTAAGGAGGCCCTATCTGAAATGGCTGCTTGTCATACCTTTGAATTCATACCTTTGCCACCCGGTGTCACTCTCATAATCTGCAGGTATGATTCCAAATAGAGGTATATCAGTGAACACACACCTTTTCAATTTGGGCTCTTAATCTCTGGCTGCTGCCCTTCTGGTGGACACCACTTGGCCTGTTTGCCCTGTACCTTGCCATTTACCTACATGGTTTCATTGGGTTGCTCCAGTGTAGATTTTTCATGCAGCATCTTTAAAAAAAGAGTATTGGAAGAAGAAAAGGAAAGTAAAAATTATTGAGCATATATCGTTTTTCAGGCATGATATCAGATAATTCACAGAAGTTTCACATTTGCCATTACCCTCATATATGCAGCCAAGGCTTTAATTGGCACATTTATAAAAGAGTCCTCAGCATATAATTTGTATAAATTATTGCATCATGTAATGCTTGCAATGGTCCTAATATGAAGAGGTCATGTTCCACATTTTAGATATGGAAAAACTAAAATTCAAAGAAGCTGGTCAATGTGCTCAGGCCACAGGGAGAGACTAACACTTGGTACCTAGATTAGTGTTTATTCCACCAAGGCCAAAAAAGTCTGACTTCCACATAAGACCTGATCTGAAGACGTGGAAGGAATGTCAGCTTTACTATAATCCAGTTGTGGATTCAAATCCTGGCTCTGGCACACCCTAGAATACCCTTTAGAATTGAAAGCCACCATTCCAGAATTTATTAATACCAAAATTTGTGATTGAACATTTTATTGAGCATTTCCTTCATCCAGGACACCATGTTGGGTGCTACAGGGGATATAAAGACATAGTCCTGAGGTCAGAGAGTGAGCTTTGGTCTGTGTGGACATCTGTTCTTCCAAGGGCCACTGAATGAAATGCACATTCTTAGATTCTAAGCTACTTCCATGTCCCTAAACAGGCCCTCAATCCTTTTGTGTTTTTTTAAGGAGTCTTCCTGTAGCTAGAAATTCAAAACAATAAAGGATAAAATTTTAAAGTTTTAACTAACATTTAAAATCTTTCCCCCAATACCATTTCTGGCAATCCTTTAGAATGTACTTGGAGCTAGGCTTGCTGGGTCTCCCTTAGCTCTTGTCTTCTAGTCTTGGAAGTCAGCCAGCCTAATTGCTCTAACATAGTTTTCTCATTAGTGGGTTATGAAGTCAATTTAGTAGGTCTTGACCAACATTTTTTAAATTAAAAAGACCAGACCAGATTACAAAAAAATAAAAATTCATCATTCTTATCCTTAGTTTTGTTCCTCAAGAAATATTAGCCTATGTAAGATGGTTTTTACTGTGAGTGGCCATCAAAATATTTGATAAATATGTTCTAAAGAAACAAGTTCTTGTAAATTATAAGTTCCAAAAGTGTCTATAGAATAAGTGGCATGGATTAGGCTTTAGGTTGAAATCTAGCACTTTAGAAATTATTTTCTTCTAGGAATTCCCATTAATATGAACATAGCTACTACCAGATGAATACTCTTCCTTTCTTTTATGGTTACATAAGTCAGTCAGCTAGATTTTTCCTGATGCTATCTTTACCTCTGCCAGTACCATCATTATCTCTATAGGGGAATCTCTTTAGCAGGTCCCAGAACTAGTCTCTTATGAGCTCCAGTATCACACTGTCTTTGCATCCCCTGAAAATGGGCATGTGGTCAGTCCACAACCAAGAATAATCCAGTATTACTCATAACTACCCAGCCATCTGTATAGAGTCCTAAAAACATGGCAATATGGCAGATTTGTGTTATTGTCATCATTTTTGTTCTCTCCCAGCCACCTCCTGTGTTGTCTATTACTTTCATGGAAGAACACCTTCTTCCTTAGGTGTTCACCTCCATCCTTTCCACCCACTTCTTGGAAAACTGTTTCATTTTGCCATTGTTCCCTTTACATAAACCAGTCGGTCCCATTTCAAGTCACTCAGACTCCAATTGGCAAATTCCTTTCACTTGGATCCTCCCATTCTGCAGAGTGGAGTCCTCTTGAGATTAAAACCTTTCTTAGGTTGATCCTGCTCACTCCTCTATAGCATCACTAGGATTAAAAGTGATATCAACAGGAAGGGGCAAAGAGTATGAAGTGCATAGAACACCCCATCCTGTCACACCTGATCTGTTGCATCAAATTGGGCCTCTGTTCTCTGCCTCTCAGGAGAACTCCTCATAGGACAGTGAGTGACATTGTGATATCTAGAAAACTTGTGCTTTTATCCCACTTAACATGTTCGAATCAGAACATATTTAACATATAGATACACATTAGTTACCTCCCACAGTTGTATAGATGTCAAAGAAGGAAGTGTTGTTGAGGACTGGAATGATGCTGGGATGCTGTATGGGTTAGATGAGGCCTGAACTGAACCCAAACAGATGGGCAGAATTTGGATAAGTGAAGCAATGTAAGTAGAGTTTTGCAGGCAAATAGGACAAATACACACAGTAGAAAGGAACCAGAGACACAGCATGGATGAGTGGACCAGCTGGTGGAAAGCAGAGTTGGACTGGAACTCCGTTGTGAGGTAGCATGGAAATGCAAAGTGAGACCAGATCCTCATGGAAGTACTTGCATGCCAAGAACAGAGGAGAAATGTTGAAGATTTTTGACCAAAGGAAAATGGTGCTTTAGGGAGACTAACATTTTAGTCTGTGGGGAAGAATTTGGTGCAAAGACACATCTAACAAAGGTACTTGGAGGAGCCACGATAGTAATCTCAGCTCACGGCAACCAGGGCACCAAGTGAAGAGATGTGGTGGCCCAAGAGGGAAGCGCAGATATGAGGACTATAAGGTGGTATGCCATCAACTTAGGGCAATCTGACCAGCCACATTGTGTTTATGTGCTGGGTCTTGAACCAGTTAATTTGCCCTGCAGATGTGTCTTTCCTGAATATGTAAACTCTCTCATTAAGATAGAAGCCATATGCCTGCTTTGAAGCTGAGCCAGACCCCACCTATCGCTGGCCTTTACCTCTTTCTTCTCATTGGTAATCAGCTCACTGGAGCAGATGTTACTTCCTGACTCCAGAGATGCCAACAGCCTCAGAAAGAAATGGATTATAGAACTGGGGTCTGCACTCAGCATGATCCAAATATGGAAATCAAACTGAGGCCTTCTTAGGCTTCATGCTTGGCAAGGAGACTGAAAAAAGGCTTAATGTTGGGCCTCAAAAGACCCTGTGGTTACCAAGCTCAGAGTGGGCCCATTTACTTGCCCACAGAAGGACTTGCCAATGGTAACAATTAACACTAATGGTGTACTTTCAATTTACCTTCATGGATTAATTTGACAAATATTTACTGGCTGTGTACCAGGCACCAAACAAGGCTGTGGGGATAAAAAAGATGCAAAGGGTACAGTTCTTGCCTTTGATAAAGTTTCCAGCTAAGTAGGGGAGACAGGCCTATAAACAAGTAAATAATATTCAGCAGAGTGTTGCCCTCTCTGCTTGTCCTCTGAAAGCCAAAAATTGTAATGAGCAGCCATAGATGATTTGGGACCAAAGTCTCCCCACTGCATAGTTTTAGTAATAACTCTGAAGGCCAAGAAGCCACAAACAAACACCTTACACTAAACTTTTTATTTGATAGAAGCAAAAATGTAAACTAAAATCAACAAGTCTTCCGAGAAACCTGGGAGTTTTCCCCATGATTATTTTTCCTTTTTCCTTACTTAGCTGTTGTGGTAGCACTGCTTGACCTTTCTTCTTTTATAGGAGCCTTGAACTTCATGATGTGAAGACCCCTATTCTCAGGCCTAGCAGTCACCCAGCAGCTCGTAGCAGTGGAGAATTTCAGTAGACAGCAATATACATAAGTAGGAACTGGAAGAAGGATAGCCCAAGCTCAAAGTGAAATCCTGTGCAGGAGTTGTGGAAATATAGTCTGGTGAGGTTTGGGTCCAGGGAGTTTTGGAAAAATGAAAAGATCATTGGTGAATAGTTAATCTGCTCTGGGAGTTTTTTTTCATACAGAATCCCTCAATAGGTATTGCTTCCAATGGACATAGAAATACATCTTAGGATAAAGTCAGCCAAGTAAAGGACCGATTGTGTTGTTCATCATTTAATGTATATTATTCTGTAACAAACTGTCTTTATGAAGAGTTAGAACTGTGTATGATTATGAGTCATTGTTTTCTAGTGGTTTTAATTTGTGTGTGTGTTCTTTGCTTTAATGAGGTAGTTTCTAGTGGTGGGGGATATGCAAGGTGGAGGTAGGAGGAGGTTAACAAAATCGATGTTGACTGAAAATAAATGCTGAGATTACATTGGTTTTAAGGATTATTTTAAATCTTAGGAAGAAGGTATTGAGAACTGTTTAAAAAATAATAAAAATTGAAGATACCAAGTCTCTAAATAATTTCAGGCTAGTTTCCTTGGAAAGCACACTGCCTTCATTCCCCTTTCATATCCTGGTTAGGTTTAGCTTAATAATAATGTGAGGGGCCAAAAAAGCTTTTAAAGCTGATTTCCTTCATTTTGTAATTCCTTGCCAGGAACTGGAGGACTAATTGGCCAGGCCCTCTTTAGTCTCCTGGATATTTGTGAAAATATAAAATGAAACAAAGTGCACATGCCTACACACACAGAGCTCAGTGCAAAGCAGCACCACAGAAAAAACTATGTCCACATTAATTTAATTTCACTAAAACTGGAAGTGGTTAGAGAAATTATACATCCCAATAAATTATTTTCTTGTCCTGAAAGGGAGGTGCCTGCCAGTCAGCAGTCATTTACAGAGAGTTAAGTTACCCCTTGGAATTTGGTCTCTTGGAGATAAGACCTGATTCCTCTGTTGGTCAAGGACCAGCCAGTCTGTTCATGGAGCTGGGAAATGGTGAGGAACAGCTTTTGTGGTCTGTGCTTTTCAAGTGAACATAAATAATTCAACAGCTGTGTTTGATTCCACTACAGACCCCCAAATACCCACCCACTCCAAGTCATTTATAAGGGTATATACATCTAAGTAATTAATGAATTATCCAGTTCAACTGTGAAACCAGGTACCAGAGGTAGATCTTATGCAGATTTCAGGTGATTACTTAACATTTTAAGTTAAAGCAAAAATTCACAGTTCCTCTTCTGGCAGTGTGTGAATTTTTCTCTGTTAATCAAAGATCCCAGAAAGTTGCTTGAATCACAAAGTCACTGGGAAACATCAGTGCAACACATGTTGAACCCAAGTTGCCTGATGTCTAAATTATTCTCTAGTAATGATGTTTCCACATCGTTTAACATATAACATTAAAGCATAATTTTTCAGCCTTCCGGTAAGTCTAACCTGGCTTTTCCTGCAAGAGAGAAACAGAAAGAAATTCCCTTTATTCAAACTGAAACACAAGGAGTATGACTTTCTATTATAAGGAGAGTGGCTTTCCAACATTCTTTGGATTTCTTCTCAATGCAATTAAAGGGAAGATTGAAGACTCAGTCATTCAACAAATATTTGAGTATCTACAACATTTCAGGCATTACTAGTTGCTGGGGGAAGAGATCCATATAGCTCTTTCCTTCATAGTCTAGACTTTCACAAATCTGGGATGTTCAACCACGACTTTCATGGCTGGATTCAAATTATGCACAAGAGATTGCAACAAAATGAGGTGTGCATTTAAAGGATGATGAAGTAAAGTATCTAGGAATCTTGTAACAAGAATAGTTGAAAGAAATAAGAAAATTTAAGAATTTTGCATATGTTATTCTTCATGACTTGAGATGGTATACCCTAGGCCAAGAGGTGGTAGATTTCAGTTCAATAGAGAAAGTCATCAATAACATCTAGAGCCATTGTAGAACAGAATGAACTCAAGGGGAATGACAAGAACTCTAGTCATGTGTTCAAACAGCCACCATCTTAATTACCACTGCTTGCAGTGGTAATTAAGTGGTCTTGCAGAGATATTTTCCACTGGGCAACAGTTTGCACTAGATGATTTTTAATGAGACTTCCAATTCTGAGATTCTGTGACTCCATACACCTGACGTCCAGTGATCACAGAGGCTACCAGCTCTATTTAGCCATTAATTCTTTATACTGAATATCTTAAGTTCAGTCAAGTAGAGAACTAGAGAGAATCTCTCTCCCTTTGTTCTGAGTGGAACAGTATAGCAATATAATATAGCAAAAATATAGCAACAGAAAATGCTCCTTTCTCTTTTCTTCTACCACAGACTCATCCAGGGAGAGATGGCCAGTGATCGATAGTTTTAAGAAAAGGGCCTTGAAAATTATACAGTACAGTGATTTTTCAAAGATACCTAGTTCACTAATGTAAGAGTACAAACAACAACCTCCACTGTTTCAGTTCATTTTCTGTGACATGCCAATTGTAAATGGTAGATCTTGGACATGTTAGGATGGGAAAAGGTAACTGTCTGAGCCACATGCAGAGTCTAGGTCAGATTCATCCAGTCTAACTTTCAGTATTGAATTCTATAGTGGGCCAGTTCCAGTGTTCAGAGTTCCCTAACTATAAGATTCTAAGTTCAAAGATCTTCCTTCCCTCTATTTGCAATTCTCCTTTTCCCCCTTTTCTTCCAAATCAAACTTTGAGGTTTTATAACTATTTACATAATCAGACACTTTGTTTCAGAAACAGCACAACTAATGTGTTTGTGAGGAAATGCCCTGCAAATGCTTGAAACCTCAAAACAATTTTCAAAATCTTTACTTTCCTTAAAAAAAAAAAAAGAACAATTAAAGAGATTTTAGGGGGTGGGCCTAGTATATAACACCCTCAACTACCTTTCAGGGTATTTTCTTTGGAGGATGTGACTACAGCTGTTCAAACTTTAAATTATTTACATTGAACAAAAACCTTGATTTTAGAAAGGCCAGTGACTTTATATAAACTAAAAAATGGCAAAGAATCAAAACTTGGCATTTTTCATGGACACGTTGCCCATTGGCGATAGCCTCTGAAGGATGCTTTTTGGGGCCTTGGGTGGGTGGGAAATAATAAAAAAAAAATGAAGAATGAGAATTTTGCCTAGTGAATCATATTGGGTTGCAGTTGAATTTGAAAACAGCAGGTAGTCATCAGAAAGGTTTATGTGAAATCTAATGAATCAGAAAGAGAAAGCAGGGGAAATGGTTTCTTTTCATACAGGGCCAGATCCTCATCTGATGTAAGTCTTGGAGAATTAGCCAACATATGGAAATTATCCCCATGTGGTCATATGGGATAGCAGTAGGAGGAATCCTTAAAGGAACAGAAATATTTAGCTTTGTGAGGAGAAGACCTGGGTAGGAGAGATAGCTCTTTTCAAATATTTAGAAGGTCGGCATGTGGAGAAGGGAGTATTGTATGTTGCTCCCAAGGGCAAAACAGGGTCAATGGGTAGACATTGGAAAGACAGGCTGTGGTTTAATATTCTCTCATCTCCCACTAGGGTGTCAGAACACTCTGTTTCCTCACAGCATGATAGGCTCATGGGGTGGGGGTGGGGGACAGGAAGCTCTTTGTGGAGCCATTCCCGTGGAACTGGGGTGGGAAATGATGAGACTGATACAGCTTTGGGACTGACAGCAAAGTTCAGACCCATCAGGCATGGCTTGACTCCAAAGGCAATATCCATATGCAGTTTAGGCAAATAGGCCACAGGGAGGAATGGAAGACACTCAGGCTTTGGAGTCAGGAGGGTCTAGGTTGAAACTGTTGCCCTGTTATTCACTGTCTGTGAGGCAGTGTGAGAGTTGCTTCTTCTTTCAGCTGCAGTTTCCTGATGTAGACAATAGGGAGAGCAGCACCTGTGCTAATGGACAGCTGTTGTTTCTGTCCACTTAGCATTCCCTCTCCTGGCCCTAGCAAAAGCACCTTGATAACTCCAAGCCAAGAAGAGACGTAAATCCAACAAAGTGGCTTATTCACCCCTGGACAACTAAACTTTGCCTCCCTGGGATTTTAATCTTGAATGGAGAAACCCAAGAACAGAAAGTATTAGGAGCTCCTTCTTTCTGAAGATGGCATCAGAAAGGGAGTGTCATTTAGTTACTGCTGTCTGAAAGCCCTGAGCCACCAGATTAGTGTCCTTCTTAGGGTCTGGTTGTTCAGTTTCCTCTACTCTACAAATTTTCCCACATTTTCCCAGTAGATTGTATTTTTGTTTCAGTTAGCTGAATCAATTTCTGTGGCTTGCAGACACAACTGTATCTATACACTTACCTTAATAGGATTACTTGGAGAATTAAGTGAGAAAATATTCATAAAGTCCCTGATACAGAACAGGTGTCTTGCATATAACAAATGCTCTATAAATAATAGCTGTTGTAATTTTCAGGAACTTTGGGCCCACGATGAGGTGAAGAATAGTTCTAATAGGTGGGGAAAGCCACATTCTGAAGTTCAGGTAGAGATACAGAATCAAGGATATCTCTTACCAAATATCAGGCTCTGGCTACTGTTTGTGTAAAGAAAACTTGTCAACCATTGAAATTTGTCATGAGATTTGACAGAACTTTCTGACTCTGGAAGTAATCAAGTTTAAACTGAAAGTCCCTGATCAGAAGGCTGTAGAAAATTTGCCATATTGGAAGGGAGGCTGTACCAGAGAGTCTACAAGATATCTTCCACTCTATGTGATTCTGTGCAATGGATGCTCCAATTGCAATAGTCTAGTAGGTAGAGAGGAACTCAGGGGCTCTTAGTAGCCAGGAAAACCCTTTTGGTCCTGAGTTACTTGACCCTTCTGCCATCTGATACTGTAAATCATTTCTCCTTCCTGGTTCCCTTACCATACCCCTACCAATTTTCCTCCAACCCCATTAGCAATGCCTTTTCATGAGCTTCTTATGTCCTTCTTTTTAAAAAATATTTGTTTGTTTATTTGTTTATTTATTTATTTATTTGATGTGGTGCTGAGGATCAAACCCAGTAACTCACATGTGCTAGGTAAGCACTCTACCGCTGAGCCACAACTCCAGCCCTTGAACGCCCTTCTTTACTTCAGCCATCAGGTCAACTCCTATCCATCTTTCAAGATGCACATTATGGACTTGATCTACCTCAAAGCCTTCCATTCCAATTCCTATCACACCAGCCCTCTCTCCCACCCACTCCCCAGTCTCTCTCAGCACCTTCCATTCCAGCCATCAGTACAATGCATTTCGTAGCTGATTCCTTGACTCAACTGTGAGGTCAAGGCAGATGCCAGATCTTGTTTGTTCTATTTCCCAGTGCCCAGCACAGTGCGTGGTGCACAGCAAATGTTCAAGAAACATTTGACAAAGGAGGGAATGGAAAGAGGGAAAGAGAAAGGAAGGAGAAATGGACTAAAGGTAAAAGACCCTACACTATACATTTGAGTTTTAGTTATTGTGGGTGTGTGAGTTGGAGGTCTTGTGTTGGTTTTTGTTCTTAGAGTTGGAGATCCAATTTATGCAAATGTGTCCAAATGGAGCAGGCAGAAGACTTTTTAATTACTCAAAACTTACCTGGCTTTGCTGCCAAGAAACACAGCCAGGACCCAGATAGTGATCCAACCTCGGAGGCTAGTGAGAAGACATGGGGTGAATCAGATTGACTGAATATTACGGCCAGCACTTTAATTTCCTGCTCTAGGTAGCTCCAACCCTACATAATTCTCAACGTTTGCCCTAGGATCAAAGATTACAGAATAGTTCACGCAAAGTATACTTGAATGTCTATTGTGGTCTTGCACCAACCGTCCTAAATCAAAATGTTTACCACAGGAGCCCAAAGAGAACAGAACATACAACCTAATTATTTCACCTTCATTAGTTAAGGAATGGAGTCAGTGACATGATTAGTTGCTTTAATCTCCATAGGCTATAATTCTATGACTAACTTTGAAACAAAGCAAGAAAGAAAACCCCCACATGCCCATTTTTATTTAGTCCTTGTTTGTTTCCTCTGTCTTTACGAGCATCTCCAGTGATGAAGAACATGATGGTACCTCACCATGATGTGCACCATACCCAGAAACATTTACATGACTTGTAGTTATTCTCACTTATTGAATTAAAGTTAAATCTTACTTTAGTGAAAAATATGTTTCTCCTTATACTCTGGATTATGAGCTTTCTACAGTAGGACCTGTGGTATAACAAGAAGGTGCAACATTGGTGCTATTACTCCCAGTCATCACACCAAGGGTGTGTCCATTTCTCCAAGAGTGAAGTCGGGCACAAGCACAGTCGTCTACCTACAGGGAACATCCAGATGGGGGAAGGAAGTTCCCCTTGCTTTGGTACATACCCTGAATGCCCACCCTCAGGAATAATATTGGTTATGGGCCCAGTAAGTGAACAGGAGAGGAGATGTGGAATGTTCCCATTTCTTCCATGAAACAGGCCTGCTCTGAGGTTCTGGGAGTCATTAGATTTCACCTCTGTCCCACAAGGTATGGCTTATACAGCAGCCAAGCAGCAGGTTGCTGCAAGGAAGCAAGAGTGTTTAACTAGGGTGACAGAAGACTTGGAGATGGCTTAAAAGATGGGGTAGACATATGAGAGTTGTCTCCAAAGAGATTAGGCTTATTCTCCATAGTCATATTAGGCAGAACTCCAGGGTGGATATCTTTTTACTCTGTGTGGTAGAGACCTGTGTACTGATCTGTTCAGAAGGAAAAGGGCTACTGGGAAGAGACTGGGAGGGCTTCCAGCAGACACTGGACACCCACCTCATAGAGAAGTTGAGGCAGGTTAATGGAAACCTAGTGGGTGACTGGGCTGGAATATCATGAAGATTCCTTTCTTCCTCAAAAATTTAAGAAAACACAACTTCAAAGTATCTAGGAACATTTCCTATAGAAAGAAAGAAAAAATCATTTTTGCTTAAAATAGGTTTTGTAGGGTCTTCATGAGTGTGCTAGGGAACGTCAGAGCAATTTTGATCATTAACAAAGGAAGCCCACTCAACAAAAACTATACATATTGCCAGAGTAAGCTGGCAGGAGTCGGGAGATATGATCCTGGTCCACAGAGCATTTGACACACTGGACTGCATCTAGAACTATTTTTATTAGGCATTCACAATTGCCTGCTGTGCACAGAGCACTGTTGTAGGTATTGGAAGAATTGTAGGTATTGGAAGAGTGACAAGATGTTTATGACTCAAATAGAGTGTAATATATATGGGGAAAGACAGTTTCACTAACCAAAAACTTAAGATCAACACTGAGAAAATTTTGAAAATATTCAGATATGAAAGCAAAGAGTAATTGAAGAGGATCCCAACTGTAACTTAGAAGGTTGAGCTTCCCTGGACCCCTTTCATACTTGTGTTCAAGTGTTCCGCAAGTGTGGACCTTTAATATGATAACCCTCATTTCCTTCTCATTTATCCTTTGGACTTGGTTAGTGTTGAAGGTAGGCTGAAATAAGAACAAACTCTGTTCTTGGTGTGGGCTTTTACTTGTGTTCACCAATGTTTTAGAGGAAACAGCACATGGAAACTATTAGTTTCACTTTGTGAATCTTTGTCTTCATATTTCAGTGCTGTTCTACTACCCTTTGCCTCCACTTACCCACAGCCTGGGGGAGAGGGCAATCATGGGACAGGCAGGGAAAGGAAAGGAGCCACAGGGAGACAGAAAAGAGTTTCTGAATACCCACTTTTAAGCTATGAAATTAATTCTTATTGTCCAGGTGATGTTAAACCTAATAATACCAAGGAGAAGCCCACATGATCAGCAACCCAAACTGCCTCCAGATCTACTAGGCATCTGTCCAACTATGTTAAGTATACACACACACACACACACACACACACACACACATGCACACATTGCATTTAGGGTTAGGAAAAATAATCATTTGTCAATTCTCATTTGAACCAAATATCAGAAAATGCATTTCCAGTGTGAAAATGACTACTTAATTTTGTAGACTTTTAGATCAGATATAGAAAACTACCAGTTCTACAGGACTTATGTGCCAGAGAGGGCCATGCGAAGGAAGGAAGGTATAAACTAGGAGGATCTCCTGACAATTTCAAACAATTTCAATGGAGCTTTGTATTTTCAAAGCAGTTTTAAATCATGAAGCAGCCCACCCAGCCATCCTGGAAAAGTAGGTCAGCACAATATTTTCACAGGTGAGGAAACTGAGATACAGTGTTCACTGGCTCACCCAAGTTCTGCCAGGGTAGGAACACAAACTTCCGGATTTCCATCCGGAAACTCATTCAACTAGTCTGCTTTCTTCCCAGAAAGAGCAAAATACAAGCATTCAGAAATTTTCATTTTATATTTTCATTTTATATTTTTATATGCTAACCATGTTAAAACATTGCTGCTGTAGGCCAAGAAGTTTTGAGGTGATAGCAAACCAAAGGGTAATGTGTGAAGCCTGTGATTATTCTTCAACCTAGCCTGTGTTCACATGCTCTGTTCTAGGGATATGATGGCCAAAGAAATTCCTGGAGAATCAGGAGACTTGGATTCTAGGATTAAGCTGCATGACTTTCCAAAAGTCACTCATACTTTTTGAGACTTGATTTTTCATCTTTCAGGAAAAAAAAATATTTTTGAAAAAATTTCACTTAAAATGTATAAAAATATAGTATGATTCAATCATCTATAATTCCACTTTACTTTTTGAAGTATAGAAGAAGTGGCATTGCCCTTTCTCTATCCCTCAACACCTTCCCAAAGCCTGACACATATCATTCTAGGCTCAAATTAATAATTGCACATCAAATAAGCAAAATTTATGCATTCACAATTTTCTAAATAAAAATGTAATCATGCTATACATGTTTTTTATTAACAATATGATTATTCTACTTCAACATGATCTTGCTTTAATGGTTGCAAATTATTCCTTTGCAAGGACGTTACATAATTTGTTTAGCAATTTCTTTTTTAATGTGTGTGTGTGTTGTGTGTGTGTGTGCGTGTGTGCTTGAGAAGGTCCAAAGAGGAAAAGATATGAGAAAGTGCTTTGCAAAGCATAAAGCGTGATTTAAATATGGCATATTATTTTGATTATCAACTGAACATGTGTGACATAACTACACTGGGTTTTGTTTTTAAGTGCTAAATACTCTGAAAATTACAGAAGGAGAGGTAATATGCTGCCTGAAATAAGGAGTCACCATCATCATTTAAAAATCTGATTTATTGCATGGATTTAGAAGGAACTATTGACAATTAAAGGTATAATGCAACATCTAATGAGTTCTCCCAGGGAAGAAAATCCATTTTTCATCCAAGGAGTATCTTCTATTTATTTAGCTGATATCTTTTTTTTTTAGTATCTTATAATCTAAAATAAAGCTTTAAAATTTCACACCTTACTCTTATAAGTAAAACAGAATTAATACTAATATTTACTAAGAATATTGATATTAATATTTGCTAAGAATATTACTTAGTAATATTTACTAAGAAAATGGAAACTGAATTTCTATCCACAAATTTACAATTCCCACTTGTATAACATTGATTAAGGAACCATTTCCACTTTATTTTGTCTATTTGTAAACATAAGAGGGCTACAGAATTTGCTTCACTCTGGTGACTTTGGGAAAGCAGTGACAGCTAATAGGACCATCTCTTAAAGGCAGATTTGGGATAAACCGTTTGCAATTGCCCTGACAAAAACAACATAGGTCTTTTTCTTATCTGAGGAAGACTGAAGCTCAAGGTCAGTGGCCTGTGCTACTACCTGCCACTCTGTAAAGATACAAAACCCCCAGCAGCTTTTAGCTCCCAAGTAGAAGGAGCATCATGGATACTGCAGAGTCTAGACCATCACCAGCCAGCTGTGGTCTTGTGGCAACCATCACTGATGGTGACTGTAGTCCTCAGTCTTCACTCCTCCATATCATACCTGGTAGGTGTCATTCAGACATACACCGATTGTAGAAAGTAGCCCTAGGTGCTGTTACTTTATCTCTCAGTCAAGAAAACACATCAGATTAAGGGAAAGAGACATTAGCACAGGAATAATTTTTAATCCCTTCTGATGTGCAAAACGTTGGCACTTTACTCACAATCAATTGTAATCCACCAATGTATCCCAGTGGGATGACACAGGACCCATGGACAAGGTCATGTCCAGGTTCCTTTCACATATGAATTCTTTGACTCTGAAAGATACACAGAGTCCTAACCAAAACCAGGAAGTAATTCCTCATAAAGTTTTGATCAATCAGAATGATTTCGTACAGAAACATCCAGAAGATTGACTCAGAAGTGGGCTTTCTTTTCCTACACAAAAGACATTTCTCAACATGTGACCTAGAGGAAACTTCCCTCCGCCACCTTCCCCACCCTGTCCAGAAACTCCAAAAGACTTCCTTGCTTCTAGATGAAGCTATATTTTTATGAGATGGTTATAGACAACAGGTGAAAATCCAGCTCCACATCACCTAAAAGTGCATCCAGGGAAAGGTCCACAGAAGACAGGATCTAAGGAAACAAATGAGGCTAGGTATCAAGTCCTTAAGCATCAGGTGTCCCTGTGCAGGTCACTTTCCTGATCTTTGACTCTGGGTCACTCAATAAATGTTTTGTACACATGATCTCTTCTTTCTGTTTAAAATTACCCAAAGTTGGGGCTTAAAAAGCTGTCTCTGAAAGTTTTCATGTCACCTCATGCTGGGAGAAGGAAGAGTGAAATTCTTTGCATTGAACTCCTCACTCTCACAAATATACCTTTCCCAATGGTTGAACACTGATCTCATTGCCCTCAACTGCTCACACATGTATGGGAGATGTCACTAAGTTCTTCTGCTTGCTGAGCTGTTAATTTTGCAAGGATAGGAGTGCCGTGGTAATGGCCATAGAGCTAATCTTCACTCAAAAGGAGGCTATGTTCACCGTATTCTCTCTCAGGAAAGTTTTGTATTTAATCTCCCGTTTATGAAACATGAAGGCACATGTCATAAAAATGTTCAGCATATAAATGAAATAATGCAAAGCAATTATTATGCTTGTTAAGAATGCAACAATATGATTATGAAATGTAAAGTGTTAATGAATGAAATACGTTTTAACTTGCTCACAATTATTTGACACTCTCTCAAATGAAATGTATGCAACTAAAACAAGTAAAAGATGCCACATCCAAGGAGTATGGAAAAGGCAGAAACCTAAATATGACAGAAACAAAAGCCAAAACCCAAAGGGCAAGTTCCACATGCTGTCTATTCACACTTGCTGTCAATATTGTCCAAATCATCAAGGTAATTGCCAAATCTCCAGTTTACTTCAAGCTATATAGATGGAGCTTGGGTCAAAATTAGATGATTATAAAATGGTTCTTCTGGTGTTATCTTCAAATTCATCTCTTTTCCAAAGAAGAGCTATTAAAGCAGTTTCTACAGTGGAAATAATCTTTCCAACTGAAGTAAAACAGCTTAAAATGCCTGACGGGCCCAAATCTCTGCAGAAACTGCTGTTCACTACCCTTCTGAAGCAAAGATGCTGACAACAGGTACTTAGCAACCTCTGTCACTGTGAGACATGCACGTGGAGGAGGAGAAGAGGTGGGGAGGGGAGGTGAGCTCTTCATCCTCCCACCTGCAGGGCACTCAACAGCTGTCATGGGGACTACGAATAAGCAACATCACTCAGGACCTTGGAGCTGCCCACCAATTAAGCAAGTTCCCCCTCTCCTTCTTGTCATCATGTCCCCATTCTTCTCCATCTCTAACACATCCTGTTGTTCATACACCTATCTTTGTATTCTACTCACAGAGGAACATCAGAGAGACCACTCAGGAAGCATCCCCTTCTCCATCATGCTTACAAACCTTTCCCACCCCTGAGCATCCTCTCTTCCTTCTCTTCCTTTTACTGTCTAGGGTCTAGCGTCTTCCTGGACTTTGGGTCTCATCCCTTAGACTTCCCAGGGGCTTTATACAGTTCTTGAATACAGCCTCCCTTCCTGCTCATTTATTTCCAACTGACCCCTTACATTTGTAGAGTTCTCACTGCCATTAAATGTTGTGAATGTCATTTCACCAGAATAGGCTGGTTAGAGAATATACAGAATGCCCAGTTGGATTTGAATTTCAGATAAACAGTAAATAACACTTCGATATAATTATATCCCAAATATTTAATACGACATGGTTACTCTGCAAAAGTAGTTGTTGTTTATCTGAAATTCAAATCTGATTGTCCTCTATCTTTATTTGCTAACCTTGCAAAAACTTTGACCGCTCACTAAATAAAGCAGTACCCTTCCCCATTCACACATTTTCTCTTATCTTCCTTTATTCATCTTCAAATATTTTAACTTTATATGTTTGTCCCTTGTCTGCACCTCACAACTAGAATCTTCCATTCCAACAGGAACTTTTAAGATTCTCTGCTGCATCCCCATTGCCTAAACAGTGCTTAAACAGTAGATAAGTATTTAATAATTATTTTTTGAGTAGATAAACACTTGAGTCTTTCTTGTTTTAAAATAATTGACACTCAACCCTGAATCTACTCCTTATTCTCAGTCCCCCACCTCAGATTCCTAAAGGGGTCTTAACACTAACTGTCTCTGCTGTTTCTTCCCTCAGTTCTTTCTCTTCCCTCTCCATTCTGACTCTGCTCTTATCATTCCATCATAGCTGGCTAAGGTCACCAATTACCCCATGTGATCACTCACATGGACAATTTCACCCCCTCTAGTCTCTCGATGATATTTGATGCTACTGACCACTCCCTCATGAAGTAAGCCCATGCTTCCCAAGACTGCACTCTCCTGGTCTTCCCCCTACCTTTCTATCATTCCTGTTAGTATCCCTTGCCAGTCCATCCTTTCATACATGGCCATTCATGTTAAGTTAGTCCTCTTCTCTCCTCACTCATCGCCTTTGGGTAATTTCACCTATGCCCTTGGCTTCAAGGTTCATTTATTTGCTGATGACTCCTAAATTTGTACATCCAATACAAATTTCCCTCTTCTTATCTGACCTATGTATCCAATTGCCCGTTTGGTATCTCCACTGGATGTCTCTAAGTTATCTCAAACTTGATTGAGACTGAATTTAAAACATCCTCTGCTTACTCTAACCCTGGTCCTCTTCTATTTTTCTATATCTCAGTGAATGACACTCCATGCAACTAAGAACAAATCATTACACAGGAATGTCACCCATGCAAGACCACTACAATATCTTATTAATTAAAAGCACTATATTCCCTGACTCAGACCTCCTTCCAAACTCTTCTCCACATTTCTTCTTTGAAGATCCCAACATATCTTTCCAGTTTAATCTCCTAATACTCTCTTCCTCACTTTCTCAACTGAAGCAACACTGACCAAGAATTGGTTTCATAAATGGAACTATATTCAAGAGGACTGGATGAGAAACCAATCACAAAATAACTAGTTTATAAAAGTAAAAGTAGTGAGAAATAAAGTTGCACATGAAAATCTACCATCTGCCAAAATCATATTGTAAAATTTAGGGCTGAATAGTTCTTGATATATCATCTGCTCTCATTCTATTCTTCCAAATAAGAGTACCACAGAATGAATGTTCAGAGAGGAGAAGAGATGGGTCAAAGTCACACAGCCATTTAATGACAGAGCTAGGAATGCCTGAATCCAAAATCACACTCCTTGGCCCAGGTGAAGTGGAGTGAGTGAATGAGAAGGAAAGTGATCTGAGAGTTGTTGTCTAGTTCTAAAGCCATGGAGGGGTCAGTCAGAATGAGACTGAGGCAGGTGAAAGGACCTGAAGTCAGTCTGCCAATCATCCAGCAAACATAGCCACAAGAAACTAGAGACTTCAGACACAAGAACAAGAAACTTTGTCAGTGAACTTTTCAATCAGGTTCAACACTACTATACAGACAGGTGTCATTTAATTATCAACAGATAGGAATGGGGCCAGGCTTGGGGGCTCAGTGGGACAACTTCTCCATATATAATTAACAAGTCAGTTCTGACCAAGCTGCCAAATGAGTGCTCTTCTCCTATGAGTCTGTCACATCAGCCATCTGCTCCCACCAGGAATTTTTACATGGAACCCTTTCCCTCTCTCACAAGTCCTAAAAGCAATCAACTTGGTATCCACTGAGAGTTACAAAATGAGAGCAATAGACTCAAGGCACTGGTATTTCCTGATGATTAGGGAAAGGTATCATTTGTGAGATCCTAGACTTTTTCCTTTCAAAGGAAATCCCAAGCTCCTGAGCCCAATTCGTACTTTGCAACTAAAGTTGTTGTTCAATAGCCCAGGGAAGCTTCTGGAGGACTCTTCTCTTGAGATCAAGGGAGGCTGAGTAAACACCCTGCGTGTGCTTATCACTACCAGCACTGAAGTGTAAATGAGTGTGAAAGTTGCCTTTTGGTGTCAAAAGAGCTGACAAGAGACTTTTCCAAATGGGATTGGAATTATTAGTAAATTTGTTGAGCTGAGAGGCACTCTTTATCAGCTGTAAGTATTTTTAATTGGTTTCCAGGGAACACCTGTGTTAGGGTTATATGCATCAAAGGTGATAAACAACTTAATTATCCCTTCAGAACCATTAGGAAAAAGTATCACTGTTGGTGAGTTTTCTTTGATGCCTTCTTTTGAAATGCCATCCTGCTACTATTGTGGGGTTATTTGTAGTTTATTTTCCAGAGCTTTGATGCTCCCTTCATAGATAGAAAAGGCTGTTAGAAGTCAATTACTCACATTAATAACAATTGCACTGGTCGAGTGTGTCTTCTACGACCATTGGACATGGCTTCTCCTTAGAGAAGTAGCAAGTTAGAATCAGAAAACCTTGAGAGAATCTTGAGAGATTGGGCAGAAAGCTCATGAGAAGATAGAAAAGCTGGGGATGGCACCATTTATCATGGTGGTTTCTAAGAAAAGGAAGTTGCCAACTTGGGAGGGTGTGATAGGCAGGGAAGAAAGCACTTTTGTGTTTTGCTTATTTCCAGCCACTCTCTGTTAATTTATATTTATGCACATAAGCTGAGATATGGATGCAGAGTGTGGTAGTAGTTGTTAGCAGGCCAGATTTTCTCTACACAATACCTGCCATTCCTATGATTCCTACTTTGGACGGTGAAAGTTCGGAGGTTTGGTTTTTTGTTTTGTTTTGTTTGCTTTCTAGAATCCTTTATTCCAATACAATGTCCCTGGGAGAAGTTTAAAAGTCATTTGGTAGCAGAAAACAATAACCATACTGCAGAAAACAATTAACCATCAGGAAGTGCTTTCAAGCAGAGGCCAGAGTTGGACTGCCCCAAATTCCTGTTTACTAGGGACTCACTCTGAGTGACTTAACATTTTGGTTTTGTCTTATCTTATTTCTCTATCACATAGAAAAATTTTCTGGCTCTCACTTTCAGTCTTTGAAATATCTCT
Source organism: Glaucomys volans (assembly GCA_020662805.1). Lineage (NCBI taxonomy): Eukaryota > Metazoa > Chordata > Mammalia > Rodentia > Sciuridae > Glaucomys > Glaucomys volans. The sequence continues at coordinate 99,818 of JAJEJO010002665.1, forward strand.
TTTATCCTACATAAATGAATGAAAAACTACATTTTGAACTCCACAAGAAGAGGTGCTTTAGAGATTCAAAGGAATATACTGTGATCATTTTTAAACACTTCATGTTTTAAAAACTGCTGACTTTGTTGAAAATCAGAGTTGTAAAAGGACCACAAGGAAGCTATTCCTGTCTCACTTTTCAAATGAGGAAACAGACTCATCCAAAAATTGAAGCTATGAGCACAGGGCTTTTGCCCAACTCCTTGGTGGGCTTCCCACTTGATTCTGTGGAAGGAAATCTTCTACCACAGTTGGGACCAGAATCATGTTCAGTAACTGCCTCCACAGGATGTCTTCAGTATTGGATAGAATTAAAGGGAAGCAAGGTGACCACCACCCTTTCAATCCTGCCCCAGATTGGCAATCTACCAACTAGACCGAACCTGAATTTCCAAAAACCATTTTGAAGCATGGCATATTTTACCACACTAAAAATGTCAGTTGGTCATTAAAAATTACAGCTTTAAAGGGGAGAGGGATGCTCAAAAATCTAGCTTAAGAGCTTTGAATTTAAACTGGGAATGAAGCCACTGAGTAGTCTTTTGGTCTAACTTGGTTCAAAAGGGATAGGACCTTCTTTTAGCACTAGAGGGTCTATTAGCATGGGGCTCTAATCTGTGAGCTCAAAGCAGAGATTTTTCTCCCTTCACACTTACCTACACCACCATCAAATCAATCCTGCCTTTCATTATCCAACTGATGGACTTCCAATTCTATCTGAAGGTTGGTGGGAATTATTTGCTGAAAATCAAAAGGTCAATTTGTATCAATTTACATAATATAAGCTTTAAAAATGTGTGTATATGTTCCAATCTTGTGATTTCATATTTGGCTATGGGAAGGCATTTAAAGAACTCTAGTAACCTCAAACCATATTGTCCCTGTCTGTAGACTAAGGGCCAACTATGAATTGCCATGCATCTGGCAAGTCCAACACCTCTGCTATGTCCTACCCATTTCTACCATGGCCCTATTTCTGAGATATTTCCAAAGAAGGTGGATAAAAGAGATCCTCCAGTGTTCTAGTTCCACACCATAGAAATACAGGAATCTTCCCATTTTGTATTATTGTTAACAGGGTCAGAGCAAAGACCATCTGTTTCTCCAAGTGCTCCTTTGCAACTGAAGGTTTGGTCTATAGGGTGGCGCTACTGGGAGGTGACAGAACTTTAAGAGATGGGTCCTGGAAAGAGGTTCTTAGGTCTATGGAAGCATGTCCTCAAAGGGGAGTGTGGGACCCAGTCCCTTCGTAGCTCCTGCTTTGAGATGTGGCTGCTTGCTCCAATTATGCTGCCACCATCTGCCATTTGCCATGACATGATGCAACCTGAGCCTATACTCTTGAACCTTTAAAACTGTAAGTTAAATAAGCCTCCTTTTCTTCATAAGTATCCTGTGTCAGGTATTGTGTGACAGAAACACAAAGCTAACTAACACACAGACCATGTAGCCATATTTGACCATCCTCTGGTATTAATGGTAGTTATTGGAAAACTCACAGGAATATGGGAGTTTGAAACCTATAAATGATAGTCTTTAGAGAATAAAACTCACGTTTAAGAATTCTGCATCTCTTAAAAACCCTCCAGCTTTTCCCTGAGCCTTTCTCCTACCCTAACTACAACAAAGAGATAGAACACAAGTTTACCAATAACTTGTGCCCTCTATGGCACCATTTTTGCAGATTCCCTGAAAGGGACCTTTGTATCTTTTGAATATTTCCTAATTCATTTATGAAATTGTTTTACAAAATAATTCCATCTATGACTATCTGTTAAAACTACTAGAATTACTAGAAAGAATCTTAGTCCAGCACCCTTCTTTCCAGTCAGGGTAGGATTAGGAATTTAGCTTCAGTTGAACCTTAATGCTTGTAGAAGGCAACTGAAACACCAGTAATTTCTATCTATGAAGATTTTTTCCTCTACATATCTTATTTCTCTTATCATTTCTGTCCTTGAATGACAGATTGTGCCCTCATTATGGCATATGACTAGTGTCTGACCTCCATGCATAGTGCACCTCCCTAATGTTATCCTACCTTCTTTACATGATCCTTACTAGATCAAGTACCTTCTTATCCAAACATTAGTATCCTGTGTTCTTTTCCTCAAGGTCTTGTAGATAACCAGTAAGAGATTTAATACGCCAGCATCCGATAGTATAGCCCTTTAAAGTTTGTGTTTCAAGCTGGATATGATGGCACATGCCTGTAATCCCAGCAACTCAGGAGGCTGAGGCAGGAGGATTGCAAGTTTGAAGCCAGCCTCAGGAATTTAGCCAAGGCCCTAAGCAAATTAGGGAGACCCTCTCTCAAAAATAAAAAATAAAAAGGGCTGGGAAGTGCCTCAGTGGTTAAGCACCTCTGGGTTAAATCCCTAGTACAAAAAAAAAAAAAATATGAGTGTGTGTTTCAAAGTCAAATTGTGATACCTGAAATCCTGCCAGGGCTCAATCAAGCAGCACTATCATTATGGTATTGTTATTCATCAAAAGCAGCAGCTATTAATGATGTGATGATCATCTCCAAGTATTGTCATTCTTCCAGAGGCTTTCAATGATTTTCCTTTGAAGAGAGCAATGTGAATGAGCATTTCAGTTTCTAGCTGTCCCATGTGAGCATGCTCTTGCTGAGACACTTTCAATCCTTCTAATCCTCCTCTGTCCTGCACTAAAGGCTGTGCCTGCTCCTGGTTCCAGGAGACATTCATCCCTGTCCCGTTGCAAGCCATTGCAGAGAAAGAACTGGACAGGCGTGGGCTAGACTTGAAGTCCCCTCACTTCCTCCTCTCTCAGGGGCCATAGGGGACGAGTTCCAAAGCTGAGAATCATGAGGTGTCTTTAAGCTCAGTGTAGTATTAGCTGATAAGAAAAGCAAGGAGTTTCCTTTCTCTAACTTGAGCCACATGACAGGGTAGATGACCAAGAAACCTTTCCTCTGTGTGTGTGTGTGTGTGTGTGTGTGTGTGTGTAAGAACTGGACTAATGTACACTCTTCTCCTTAATCCCTTGAGCCACTTATATGAGGAACTCACAGTGGGGATGTTTTGGAGCGAGCCACGGTGCCCTGCTTGTTAGAACTGACGGCTGGCCTTTCCCACGTCTTGTGCAGTAGCTGGAGAGTTGCTGCCCCAAGGACGCTAACACTGGACCATGTGCCAAGAACTGACGCTTTGCTGACTTTGGCTACCACATTATGCTGGCTCCCAAACAGAACATATTTCTCAAGTGAGTTAATGCCTATTTACCACTTTGTTGTAATGTGTAATTATCATAAATGACCCTTAATTGTTTAATTACTAGACCAAAGGGTAGATAACAACTTGCTTCAAGGAAGATATAAGACTTAGCTTCTCTCTATATAAAAAGGCATATATATTATATATGCATATGAACCATACATGTTCACACATATCTAGAAGTATTTTTATGAGTATTTATATATAAAGCTCTACTTGCACATATTTCTGACACATCAGATTGCCTTGGGACTGACTGAGTGGTCATACCTGCAGAACCCAGGAGAGATGTAGTCAGCATAAAGAAATGGTTTGGTTGACTCAAAACATGAACTATGTCTGTGCCTTCTTGTTGTTCTCCTTTTTGATAAACTAATTCACCACGTAGTGAGATCCTGCAGCCATTAAACTGCACATGCACTGACTGCAATTCAAGGTGAGGGCCAGCAAACCTGAATAAAGATTTTTAGCTGGAGTCTAGTACATAACCCAAAAGAAGGCCTAACCTTTTGAGGACATACAAAGAGCAGAATATTCACTTCAGTCTCTGTGACAAATAGTTCTTGCAGTCTTAAAGGAATGCTAACCTCCCTTTTCACAGGAGAAAAAATTTAAGACAATTCCAGGAATAAGCTTTTCTAATGACCAGTTTTAGAGACACTGTTCCTTGTGGACTGTTTTGCAAATATAGTCTCTTCAGGTCTTGGACAGTTGTCCCAGGTTACAGTGGCTGATAGTAATAGTTCCAATTAACTGAGCCCTTACTACATGCTAGGTGTTAGACTGTGCTTCACTTGCATTCATCTATGTATTTCTTGTAATGATCCTATTAAGTACATCCTATGACTAGCAGTTAAAGAAACTAAGTCTTGGAGAAGGTAAGTATCAGACCCATTGTCACATACCAGCAGGGAGCAAAAGCAGAACTTGAACCAGACAGAAGACTCTGGAGCCTATTGCTCCAACCACCAATCTATGCCAGAACACTGCATTAGTCCAGAACTTGTGCTAAAGGTTTCAAAGACTCAGGACATCAGTTTCCACCAATCTGAGTGATCTCAGTGGCTGATGGGAAACACCTACCAAGAAAATGAAAACAACAACAAAAACAGTGATTCTGGTGAAAGCAGCATCGCATTGCGACTCAACCCTTAGAAACAAGTCCAAACTCTTGATTTTTCCTACGTGGCTCTGGCAGCTGCAGTGGGAGCAGGAGGCACAGTAGAGGTTAACTGGTGGAGGAGTGTGTTTAGCAGCTCACACTCCTGGGGCTCATTAACCACAAAGGTGGCGGACATCACAGAAACGGTACAAGTCACCCAGGGAAGAACTGGCTAATGATACCAGGCTCACATTCTCAAGCCTAGAGGTAAGTTGCACGCTCCTCTCAGAGAAATCTTTTAGTGCTGTCACAAAAGTATTAAAGCTGTTAGAAAAAAAATGCAGTTGAATCTTTCCAGTGCTTTAGCTGCTACCATCACGCGTGCACTTCATATTTTAAAAAGAGGATTGAGAAGTCATGAAGCTCACAGAGGATTTTTTTTTTTTTAATAATCTTTGTGTTCAAAGTTCTCCCTTATGGTCTTCCCAATGTCTAAAATGACTCTACTCATTTTAAATTTGTTTCACTTGGCAAAGGATGTTTTATAACACATGTGGCCTTCAACACCAGCCTTACTACTGAGGGAGGAGGGGAGGATGCTCTTTTATGCATTTAGAGAAGGGAACTTTTCCTGCATTCCTTCAGGAAAGGCATATAGATTACCTGCTGTGTTTACCTGAGCGAAGGCTGAGGAAAACTAGGGGTAGATGGCACAGTCCTCTCCTTGAAGAAGACTTTGTTTTAATGTGTCCAATGATCAAAACCAGTCTGTCATATGAACATGTTTGAAGTGTGGCCACCATCTTGTCTGGGTCATCCATAGCTGTGACCGTCACTCAAGTCCCTTCTATCATCAAAAGAAACAAGAAAACACAAACAAACTGTTGGAGGAGGATAAAGTTGAAGGGAAAAATGCCACAGAATATGTTTTTAAGTTAAACTTATTTTACCTACCAAACTTCCAACTCATTTTGAAAGAGGAGTAAGTCTTATGGCAGCCTGTTTATGAATGTAAGAGTCATGAGAATCAGAATTTCTGGAAGGAGAGAGAAGACAAGTTGGTTACAGTGGTGTGCAAAAAAAGTAAATAAATAATAAACAAAACCACCCCCCTCTCTCTATCTCTGTCTCTCTCTCCATAATTCTTGATAGATTAGAGTCCAAGCCTGCCACTTACCTCCTATTTTAACTCTCTAATTCACAGCTACTCTGAGCTTTAGTTCTCTTCATGTGAGACTAACAGTACCTGCATTGCCTTCCTAGAAGAGTTCGTATGAGAATTAAATGAGATAAAATAATACTCTGTAACTAAATTGTTTTTGAAGGGAAAACTAAGTTAGACCAAAGGCCTTTAACTTAATTTTTCTTTAGTTGTTCATTTATTTGTTTCAGTAACATAGAAATAATGTGCTTCTGTAATGTCAAATGATTTCTTCCCTCAGGATGCTGGAAAGAACTCTGTATCAGATACCTGACATGTACATGTAGGATCCTTTCTGTCTTGCTTGTCTCTAACTCCAGCTATTGCTGTGGTCATAGTTGTGCATGGGTTCTGGCAAAACTCACCCAGCCTTAACCTGAAAGTGAGGTACTGAATGTTCTAAATTTGTTCCTTCTGCCAAAGGTTCCCCATATTAACACAGAAGTTTAGAATGTCATAGGACCCTGCTAGATGCTCATGCAAACACAAATGGGAAAGGCGATGGGGTTAGCACCCCCATAGGAAGAAAACTTGACCAGTAAGAACCCACATATTGATTTATTTCCCTTCTCCCCCTACAGAGTCTTCTCTAAGAAGCTATTATATGGACTCTCAGAGAATGGTTTTGCAACATCAAGCCACAAGTTGAACTTGGAAGCAGCCATCTTGATCAGTATTCTTGTACTTTCCTCCATCCTTCTGTGCTTTATAATTCATATTCCTCATTCTGGTTTGTACTCCTTACTAAAGTAGTAATGTGAGGCTTTGGTTCAGCTCTACTTTTTAAAGAACCAAGGCTAAGACAACTGATACCAGAGTGACTCCAGAAGGAAGTCCCTCAGGAAGACGGTCTGGATGTGGGTTATAAAGACCATTGCTGATCCGCAGAAGGTATAGTGATGATAACACTAGTATATTAGAGGCATTATAATCACTGCCTTTCACCTGTGGTTATTTAGAACAAGACATGGGTGGTGGGGGTTGTGGTGGTTAAAACATGGATAATATAATTATAGAAATTGCGCAAAGGAGATGACTACTGTTAGCTGCACTGGAAGTCTTGGAAAGTAAAAGATAGATTTCAGGGAAGCCACCTGTCCAGTTGAGCCATGCTGGGAAAGCCAGAGAACTTACATGACCACTGCAATGGAAACTGTCATCTCATGCAACCACAGCAAATACCATAGTAAAAATCAAGTTCAACATCCAACTGTAGAGATAGTTATACCACAAAGGAAAGGGAAAATACAGGTTCAACAGACCTCCTCTATCAAGGTCAGGTATGTGATAGTAAAAGAGTGGACAGGAATATTTGGGTGAATCAGTCTAAGTATCTTAAACTCCTTGATTCTACTAAACCCTCCAGGACTCTTACCAGAGAACAGAGTAGTTCCTTGCTTTGAGACCTCTAAGGCAAGTACCTCATCAGATAAATTTTCTCCTTGAGATCTATCCACAGCATCACTCATTGCTTCTAGACTGTTGACCAAGGTGAAGTCTCAGCCCAGTTCTAGCACTACTCCCAGAGCAAAGGGTTTATATGCCAAAAAGAATTTAGAAACAAATTCACATGATCTGGTAAGAACAGGGGCAATACATATGGGAAAAAAGCTTGAGGGTCTTAGACTGGAGTGAGAAAGTCAAAATTCAAGACTGGATAGAGAAAAATTTACTAACAAAAAGATATCCATCCCTGGTCAGAATCAATGCCCTACAAGGAACCCCTGGAGCTCATCCGAATAGTCTGTTGAGATGTGTCTTAAGACTTGGTGAGGAGAATGCTGATGTCTATTAACATGGTAGAAAAATCACCATTCCATACCATTAGCCAGCTTGCAGATATAAATCAGTTCCTAGGTCCAGAGTTCAGTGACTTATGGGGGTAGGGGCAGGATCCCTCTGGGAAGAGCCCTCCAATACCACCACAAGTGTATAGAGTCAATATTCCATTGATTCTTCCTCCAAATGTACCTGTGGCAAAGTAACTGTACACTACTGAAAGGGGGACATTCAGATCTGTTTAAGTCTGTTAGATAAGGAGTTGGGCCCAAGATGATATCAAGGGACCCAGAATATTCAGAAATCTCTAGTTAGAGTGGATGCCCATCTAAGCACAATGATAACAGCTTTTGGTCCAAGTTTATTTTGCAATGTGTTAAAGTATTCACAGACCCATCCTATCCACACCCTGACTGTACAACTTGGATGAAAATATTTACCAGCTGGTAGAATCCCCACATTTTCCTAGATCCATTCTATAAAGGTTATTATGAAGGGTCAGCCAATTAGAAGCCCTGTCTATGGCCATATTTCAGAAGGAACACTGACAAGAGGAATTGCAGAGATAGTGCCATATCAAATTGAAGGATGCAAGGGTGAGGGACTCCATTATATCCCTAGTTCAATTCTCCTGTGTTCCTTTCAGGACCTGTCTGAACATTTTTGAGAGCTCATGGAGGAGGAGGAAGAATTATCTTAAATGTAACCAAATGTTATCCCCCATCCCATTTGTGATTGACCTCGTGGATTAGCAGGTGTTGTGATACAAGATATGTGGCAATTAATCTGGTAAGTGTGCCCTTCTTGATGCTCATAGGAGGGAGGATCAGAAAAGTTTACCTCCACATTGTAGGGTCAGCAATTCACTCACAAAACTTGTGCTTTCTGTCTCTACAATCTGGTTTCCATTTTAAGGTGAAGAAGGAAAGGGGCACACAGAGGGTTCTGCTAGTCCTCAAGCTTTAACTATCACATTTTGGGGTCCTAGTGCTAGTGGATCGGAAGACAAAGAAATGAGTTACTGTACTGGTGACCTTGATCACTGCTGATTACAAAGAGAGCTAGAGTTTTGCTGCTACCCTATGCAGATGGGGAGGAGCATGGTCCATATCAATGATATGCACCCAAAGATAGCTCTCTGGATTATGCATACTCATATTGGCTCTTTCTCCTTCCCTGTCTCACTCTCCTTGTTCCCCTGTATCTCCCTGGGATTACACTCTCTAACCTAGTAGTGACACAGGAACCTTTGCCTTTATAAGAACCCAGGTTCACGATGTTCCCTCTGTTAGGTTTAAATATACTTAATTACAGTTAGAGAACATATGTGCCAGGCGTTCTACAGATTTCATTTCACTTAATCTTCAAGACAATTTTAAGAGGTAGAATAATTATTTCTATTTTCCAGCTAAACAGACAGATAAGTACAGATACCTCAAGGAGTTTGCCAAAGGACATATAGTTTACGAGGAGCACAACCAGGCTTTGAACCAGGAAGTGTCTAGTCTAACTTGCAAGCTCTTTCATCGTTCCTAATGGCCTAGGTCAAGGATGATAAAAATGCACACTTAGAAATAAAACAAATTCCCTCTCTCATAACACTCTGCTAACCCCTCTGCACCATCACTGGTTGTTTTTCATTAGAAGATTGTGTTTCTTTTTAATATCTCGTTCAGTATACAGTACACGTTTCTACAGGTAAATATCGCAGGAATGATTAAGGGGAACAGCAGATTCATTTCCAAGAACCTGCTTAGGATTCCATCCTTTTGAAATGTGGAAAGGAAATCGAAGTATGCTCTTTTAAATAACAGTCAGGATCTAAAAGGTGAATGCAAAGATAAAGAAAAAAGTCAGCTCATTAAATTTTTTTCTCTTTCAGGAAGTAATTTGTTTTTAAATAAATTCAGCACAATGAAAGGCATGAAAGAAGAAAAATGTGAAACCTTATCATATAATTTCAAGTTTGATTATGTCACCAAATAAACTAAATGGCAATGGAGTAGAAAGAAATATAATCCATAAAGGAAGCGAGAAAGGTTAAAGAAGTCAACAGTAATTAAATAGTGACTGAAACTGAATGGAAATCGATCCGTATTAGCTGAAGGCCATTCCTGTCTCTTAGAATGTTATGCATCAGCGAAGAGAGAAAAGAAAGGTTTCTGCTATTTTGATATTAAAAATATGTCATTTCTGAGCCAAGGTTGCTAATTCAAAACAGCAGTATATTCTCACTACATACATTCTAATAATCCACACCTGCTGGCAGGTATTAAAGTAGATAAGAGCCTTTAATAAGGCTCTGTGGGGCTATGAGTCATAAGAGCTTCATTGGTTACTCTCTGTTTACCCTTGTGGAGGCTGAAAGCAGATTGATCCAATCCAATGCAAATAGAGGTGAAAGTAGAAGCTTTAGCTTTTAGCTGATAAATCTGATGGATGGTCCTCTGTCCCCAGGGATACATCGGCTCAATAGGGACTCAGCTAAGAGCAGCAGCCTGGAAAAACTTGTGCTCTATTTAGAATTCTGTCAAAATATTGCTTGTGAATTTTAGGTTTTCTTACTTAACGTAGAGGGAAACAATACTGACTAGTGCTTATAATTTATAATATGATGCTAATATTATGAACAATCAATTATTATTATTAATGGTAATGACAGTGACTACCATTGATTCAGTGCCTACTTAATTCTGAGTCTTTTATATGTAAATAGCTATACTTAAAACTCTGTAAGGTAAGTTATATTATTCTTAATTTCCACCTAAGGAAACTGAAGCTCAGAAGGAATAATAAACTTGCCTAAAGACAAAGGCTGAGATAGTTCCATTACACTAAATTCCTCTCTGTCTTTTCCATTTCATTACATGACTGCTGATTCTCTCTCAGGAGTCTAGATAATCAAGGACAGACTTTAGGAACATCCTTCATTGTACCAGAAGGTGTATTTCAGAATTAACACTCATTTTTGGAGTGGTAAGTAAGTAAGGTTTAGATCAATGACATAAAGCCAGACTGAAACAACAATAAGAGCAAACAAATAGGTTGATCTGCTATGATATTTGGGGCCCAAAATTTATCAGTTGATGGAGAAGGTGCTTGGTGAATCCTATTCATTCATCAAATACACATTTGTCAAGTGAGTTCTAGGTGCTAGAACTCTATGAAGTGCCATAGTTGTGAAAAACAAGAAAAAAGAATAATACAGGGATGAATGAGATAACTAAAAGGAGTTCTGATACTTTAATATATCCATTAAGCAAGACTATTGTTGTCCATATGGCAATTCCTCTGACTTTTAGTAGCCTAATAAAAATGCTGTTCTGGGGGCAGATATTTCAATTTGAATAAAGTTTGTATATCTACATTTTGATTCTCAAGGTAATTCTCAACTCAAAACAGAAGTTAGTGTTCATTTTACAGGTTGTCATGGAATACAATGGTAGAGACTACTGGTTTATCACCAACTCTTTTTCCCCTTCTTCCTGGGCACAGAGTTAGATTCCCTTTCTCAGTCTCTCTTGCAGTTAGATGTGGTCAGATGAATAGGTTTTAACCACTGAAAAGTCTGTGAAGTTGATGGGCACCACTTTGTCCAAAGATACCTCCCATGGAGCTTTCTCCTTGTATCTTCCCTCTTCTCCATCACAATGCAGATGAGCCTAGCAATCCTAAAACCACAAACTAAAGATATCAGGCATACATGGAAAGAACCTGAGACCCTGAATGGCTACATGGAAGGCCACATGCCCAGGAATCCAACATTGCCACTTGTGGCAAATAGGAAATGGACTATAACAGTGTATGGTTTGGATATCAAGTGTTCCCCGAAAGCTCCTGCGTCAATGCTGGAATGTTCAGAGGCAGAATTATTAGATTATGAGAGCTGTAACCTAATCAGTGGATTAATAATTTGAAAGGACTACAGTATTGGCTGGTAACTGTAGGCAGGTGGGGGTGTGGCTGGAGGAAGTGGGTCACTGGAGGCCCACTTTTGGGATTTATGTTTTGTCCCTGGTACTTCATTTCCTTCCTTCCTTCCTTCCTTCCTTCCTTCCTTCCTTCCTTCCTTCCTTCCTTCCT
>JAJEJO010002665.1:111270-122425 GCA_020662805.1 Glaucomys volans
CCTTCCTTCCTTCCTTCCTTCCTTCCTTCCTTCCTTCCTTCCTTCCTCTCTGTCTCTCTCTCTCTCCCTCCCTTCCTCCCCCCCTCCCTCCCTCTCCCTCCTTCCTGGCTGCCATGAGCTGAGCAGCTTTCCTCTGCAGTGTCCTTTCACCATGATGTTCTGCCTCTTCTTGGGTTTGGAGCAATGGAGTTGGAAGACCATGGACTGTACCTCTGAAACCATGAGCCAAAATAAACTTTTCCTCCTCTAAGTTGTCCATTTGGGTACTTGGTCACAGCAATGGAAAGCTAACACAGAAGACAAACCCTACTTCGAATCCTCACTCTTTCACTTGCTGCAGATTCTTTTATCCACTTTGAATCTCAGTTTTCTCACAGCTAAACAGGGAGTGATAATATCTACCTCCCAAAAATGCTGGGAGGGCTAGAAGCAAAATTTTCAAAGAACCAATGAATAAAGTATCTCTATATAATAAAACTATTATTATATTTATCATTAATGGTAGTTACTATGCTTGTAAAAAAAACACTTAAATAGAGCTTGGACCATTTGCAACAAGATAAAATATAGAACAACTAAACATTTGGGCTGCTCATTTTGCAGTTTCCATTCTAATTTGTGCCTTAGTAAAATTAAGTTCATTTTATTCTCTATCATTCAATAATTAAGGCAAAAATCAAGGCAAGATATCTTTGGGAAATTCAATTCAACAAATACTTCTCAAGGATCTTTAATGTGCAACACTTTGTGCTGGTTTCTAAACATATTGAATCCTGAATTTTATTTGGCTCTCAGTGCATATTTGTAACACTCTGTTGTCATCCTGGTCAGAATTACGTTATCTCAGGAGAACTGAGATTTGTTTTTTCCTTTTAAAGAACTACTTGAAGGACCATTGAGAAAGAATGGTGTTTGTTAATCTCTCTGCTGTAACCTCATTCTACTCTCAGTATCCCAGAGTGATGTATACTACACAGAGTAAATGAGACGCTTATAAAAGATTTAGAAGCAATGAATGGAAGTTAATTTGTAGAATGTGTATATTTAATGCTCTGGGATTGGAGAATAGCACTAAACAAATTACTGAAATAAGGGGCAAAGAATAAAGGCTTTTTCTTTTTATTCCCACATGTCATCAGGCAAATACATTCTAATATTGCTATGACCTGGAGCTTACCACAGAGAGGATGCACAATATGCTTCATCCAGCCATGGTGTCATTTTAAAATGCAAGCTTTCTCAAGGTTGGGACCGTTCCGTCTTGCAAATGCTTTAAGCTCTTAATCAAGGATTATTCTTTTATCATCTCCAATACCTGTGGCATACCAACCTCGTGGTGCACTATCACCATGGTTACCATTAATCATTATTACTGCAGGGACCAGTCATCCTCACCTCCTCCACCTTCCTGAATTCCACCCCTGACCTGCTGGAGAACAGAAAGGTATGAAACCCCTGTAGGCTGGTTTGTAATGCACAGGTACTACATCAGGTTGGCAATAACAGGAACACACCGGGCTCCCCTCTCTCACAAACCCCTCTGGAAAGACACTTCTGTGGTACATCTCTTTGGAGAGCAGTGGTGATCTGAAGAAATGCTTCCTCTTGAAAGCACCCTTTTTATTCACAGTAGAATACTCTTGAATTTTGCAGATCGTCAAACACACACACAAAAGTTTTTTTTTTAATAGTTGAGGAAATAAGCCTAAAGAAAATGTGTACCTAATCCTATTAGCTGACTTAATATAGAATTATTAAAAGCCTTGATATACAGGATTTAACACAATCTTTCTAGCAGGGTGTGATGTAATCTGTTTTTGTTCCTCAGCTAGCAGATGGCTTACCTTTAAGTAATTTCCAATATGTTAAGAGATCAAAAGCCATCTTCTCGCCACTGAGGCAGTAATCGTTCCTCTCTGCTGGGGGTTGCTGGGTACTGTGGTAGGGATATGCAAAGGCTCCTGGCATTTCCAAAGATAGAATGGCGACATTTCTTCAGACTTTGAAGTTAATAATCCTTCAGAAGTTGAAAACTGAGGGATTTTTCAAAACCCTTTTAATGTTCTATATGCCATGTGCTAAGTAAATATCTGTAAGAAATCACTGAGGGCTGGTGCGAAGCTTGGAGGGGTGCTTTTCAACCTCATGTGTCGTGGCTGGCTCAATCTCTCCTTGCTGAGGGTGTGGATAGATTGTGCTTCATCCAGTAATGTTCATTGGAGGACATGGCTTCTGCATTGAATGTCTTAAGAATGTGCTAGAAATGAATGTGAAATTATTGAATACACTGTCATTTCTGAGCCCCACCTCAGCATTACCAACAGGCTTGTCCCTGCAGTCAAGATAGGACTCCTTCTAAGCATGGAAGCCTTCAACTGCTTCCAAGAGATGGACTAAATGTGCATTCAGAATTCTGTTTGATATTTACTACTAGAAAGGAAAAAAATGCTTTGTATCTCAACAACTTAGTATGTTCCTAATGAATCCAGAGCCCACAGTCTTTTCTTAAAAATCCAATTCAGATTTTCATGATGTACTGAGTGATAGAACACTGCTGAACTTTTGACTTTAGACAAACAAAAATGTCTCAGGGTTTGTTAACTCCTTCGCTTAAGGTTCTTGCTTTGGATATAGAAAGGTTTTATTTTATTCCTTGGAACAGGTATTTTCAGGCTACTTGAAATAAGAGAAAACTCTCAGTAGGAAAATATATTCCTAGGCATAGAGGAGGCCTAAGGTTGGATCTTCCCATAGAGATGAAACAGATTGCTTTAACTTAAATGACAGGACCTTCTACCCTCCCCTTCCTCCTTCTCACCATTTTAGATTAGGCATTTGATAATGGGAAGATGATCAGGCTCTGGGTGCATAAATGAGCATCTAATTGTCATTGAAAGCTACAAGGAGAAATATGAAATAGAATTTCAGAGACATGTGCAAGAAGCCTGCAAGCACCAGGTTTCATTTGGAAAGGAGAGATGGATAAATGACATGGGGACAATAAAAAAGATGATACGAGAACTTGAAATGTCATAATATCTTTCTGCCTTACAGAGAAAACCGTGAATGAGTGGAGAGTACCAATTTTCCCCAAAGACTCACAGAACTACTTGAAGCAATCAGTACCATCTCCTCTCTGCTCTAACCTTCAGCCTACAAGAAGCACTATCACTCCTCAAGGTCCTCGGAACATTCTACCTCAACTATTCTACAATGTATTTTCCTGTACATTGTGTATTTTAAATGTTATATTAAGTATCTTGAAATGATTGGTCTTAGCAATAAGATAAAACTTCCCCAATTAAAAGCAAGAGCTGGTTAGAGTTAGGTGGATGATTTGCAAAAATCTTGCACAAAATCTCCATAGTCAGACATTGAGTTCATTCTCTCTTTTCAGATGATCTCAACTTAACTGCTCTTCCTACTCTCTGGAATCTCTTTTCTCAAAAGCCATTGTTATGTCTGTGCTTTCTTCCTTTCAGTATGAAAGTACTTAGAATTTGTTAGTGTTATTTAAGGTCTCTTGCTTTCTCAGAGGTCTCCCCTAGGTTCCCTTTACTCTCAAGTCATAAATGAGGATGCAGAAACGTCATTCAAGCAGCAGGCTGAGCAATGGCAGCCACCAGTTTCCTCCTTCTTCAGTCACGTGTATGAACAGAGTTGATTTTGAACTGACCATCTAAAACCTGACTATAAATGCCTGAATTGCCTGGAAAAGGGTGAATCTTGGAAAGTCAGTGATTCTATCTGAATGTTAGTCTGTCAGCTTGGATAACTGTCCATCCTCTGAGATTAGAAAGTATGGTAGTCAATTGTCACTGGACTGAGTGAGTGCAGAATGGAGGTTGGAGGGAGTCATGGAAAATAAAAAATTAAGGATAAAAATGAAACTTGAACCATCACTTAACTCTTCAGCGTTGGCCTAAGAGTATATAAGAAGCATTATGATCTATAACTTGTTCTTGCTTCCAACAGTTGTTTAACACTTAAGTAATAGTTGCTTGGTTCTTATCCCATCCCTTCCCAAAAGAGAGGAGTCAGGGTTTCCTGTTGGGAGAAATGAGGAACAGGTTGAGTGTGAGTGCTCTGTCCCTTCTGCTTCCATGGCCCCCTTAACTGGCACAGCTCCACTAACCCCTTTTGTTCCTCTTTCAGGAAAGTTCCAATGACCTCTAATTAGCCTAACTATTCAGCTCCCCTCTCCCATGCAGAAGCCCCACAATCCTGCTTCACCTGAAACACAGATAATCTATAAACTAGCTAATTCAATACAGATAATGTCAAATTGATTGCATAAGACACTTATTGGATAATTGCAGATATAATCTGGAAACAGAAGAATTTTAGATTATGCACCAATGTGGCACTCAGCTCACAGAAAACTGTGATGACTTTCAGAGAATTCTGAGTTTCTTGAAAGGAAAATACTACATAAATCACAAGGCCAGATCTCATCTCCTGGCTTCGAATAACAGTGTTTCCTGCAAGCCAGGGTGAAGAGACATATCATCTCCACATGAGATCAGCCTGCAGAGCACTGACAATCACCAATCTCCCACCTCCACCTTCCCATATCACAGAGAATGGATTTTTAATTTTCTGCACTCTAGACTCAGACTTTGGATTCCCACTCTTGTTCCTTTGTTAAAAATCACCTTAAAAAAAAAAAAAAAAACCCTACCAGTAGTGAATGCAGAATCACAGTGCCAAGAAGGACTTTTGGAGGTCAATGAATTCATCTCTGCTTTTCTGCAGGACTGTGCCACTTTCCACTAGATCTAGAGCTCCTGGGATTTTGAGGCAGTGTAGGATGAATGTAGGATATCCGTCCCTACAGCACACAGTGAAAACCTCAGCCCAGCAGTGAATGCACAGCACTTTCTATATTCCTACTGTGCCCTGAGTAAAGACTTTTCACTTCATACATCATTCACAACTTGCTACAGGGATTTCACAAAGCCAGTACATACCCTTTACACAAAGGAAGAAGAAAAAAAAAGTACAAACCTACAGGAGAGAAAAGAATAAAGGTATGTCTGCCAAGTATCGCATTATCAACAGGGATATTAACAAAGTACAATGTAGTTGGGATATTAACCAATTAAACAAATGGAGCTTCTCTTTCTGCTCACACATTTGAAGAAGAATAGATAATTGCAGAGTCAAACATGGTTAGGTAGTTTCATTTCCTCACTGGGCTCTGGTGCCATAAGGAACAAAGCAAAGGATGATGGAAATTGGAAGCTACTTTTTCCCTAGAGAGATCTGGTAACAGGTTGAGTTAGTCCCACCAGATGGCTCACAGAATCCCAGGGTCCCAGGGGTGCCACTTGGAAGTACAGGAGATACTGTCAGTGCTGGGCAGGCAGCCCCCCCTGACTGAAGAGAGAGGGCCCATGCTCACAAAAGAAAGGGGCGCTGCTATATAGTTTAGATTTTGAGTGTTCCCCTAAAAGTCCATGTATTAAAGGCTTGGCCCCTGAGTGATGCTACTGGGAAGCGATAGATAGAACCTTCCAGAGTTAGGGATTAGTGAGGGGGCTTTAGGTCATTGGAGGCATCCCCTTGAAGGGAATTGTAGCACACATGCCCCCTCCTCTCTTTCACTTTTGCTTCATGCCCTTGAGGTGAGTGCATTTTTCTCTGGGTCATGCTGTGTTGACTTATCACAGACCCAAAGCAACAGGGTCAGCTGATCATGGACCAGAACTACCAAAATGGTGAGCCAAACTAACCTTTTTCACTTTGCAAGTTGATTATCTCAGGTATTTTGTTATACTGATGGACAAACTGAGGACTAATAAAAGATGCCTTCAATTGACTCCTTGAATATCCCAAGTCAGAACTTTTCCACACAACAAGATGAAAGTAACAATTTGTTTTATGGCAATTCTTGAGAAATTTCCTTTTTTCCTCACAAGATGATTACTTATGAGCCTTATCATTTTTTGTGTAACAAACACTTCTGCTAAACAATAATTGAAATGTCCTTCCTCTCCCCACAATGCTGTGTAATATTATGTACTGGTTGGGCTTCATAGTAGTTTGTTGGGCAGATTTGCTGGGAAGAAGCCAAGTCACAGAGAAGTAGTCAGAATTAATCAGAGAGGGACTCATTAATTTTCAAGTAGTGAATTAATTTTGGAAACCATTGAATATATTCCTTTCACTATCTTTTCAATGTGAGAAATCAGAAAAATGTTTAATTTTTGAGGTTAGTGGACAAAAGGGCTATAAGACTATTCTTGTTATTCCTGGGTCATCTTGGGCACCATCAGCTTGTTCTATTCTCTCTGCTCACACTTGCCCCAAGTTATTTTCCATGACTTGGTCCTAGACCTGGAAGCCCAAGAAGCCCATGTCCACTGAGCCCTGGATCACTATTCAAGTTACAGGGTCCCTGTCTGCTCTGCTTTCCCTGTGAACCCTGGGAGCCCCTCCTACAGCACACTACATCAGGCCCACAAAGAGGAGAAGCCAATCGAGGTACTAGGTAGTACATGACCTCCAGGTATTGGCCAAGTTTTTGATTCTTTGGTTTCCTGATCCCTATCTATTCCTACTCTTTTCCCTGAGATCCCACATTCTCTCCTGACCCTGGATTTGGGGCATCTATTCCGATTCTTCTTTCTGGCTTATTAGAAATTGTCCCACAGCTTACCCTGGCTACTCTAAGCTTGTCACACTCCACTGACTAGGGCCTGCCCAACAGTTCTGAGCAGAGCGCCCCACTGGCCCAGCCTGAACCTGATGAGTCTGCTTCCATTTGTCTAGGGAGGGAGTTGGTGTTTGTAAATTTGAACAGCATAGCTGTGGGTCAGAGTAGAAAACTCTCTGAGGACTCCACGTTCAGTGTTCCTTCCCTATGCAAGGAGTTAGCCCTGCAAGAGCAAACTAAAAACTGTATGATTTTATTTTTTTATTTTTTTATTTAATTTTTTGATTCATTGAACACAAATGGAGTACAGCAATTGTTTTTCTGGTTGTACACAAAGTAGAGTCACACCATCTGTGAATTCATACATGTACACAGGGCAATGATGTTTGTCACACATACTGTTATTATTCTTATCCCCCCACCTCGACCTTACCCCACTCCCCACCTCTTCCCTCTATGTTATCTATCCTTCCACCCCAAATTATGCATCATCATTCACTTATCAGAGAGATAATTCGGCCTTTGGATTTTTGGGATTTGCTAATCTCACTTAGCATAACAGTCTCCAACATCATCCATTTACCTACAAATACCATAATTTTATTCTTCTTTATGGCTGAGTAATATTCCATTGTGTATATATACCACAGTTTCTTTATCCATTCATCTATTGAAGGGCATCTAGGTTGGTTCCACAATCTAGCTATTGTGAATTGAGCAGCTATGAACATTGATGTGGCTGCATCACTGAAGCAATCTGATTTTAAGTCCTTTGGGTATAGGCCAAGGAGTGGGATAGCTGGGTCAAATGGTGGATCCATTCCAAGTTTTCTAAGGAATCTCCACACTGCTTTCCAGAGTGGCTGCACCAACTTGCACTCCCACCAGCGATGTATGAGTGTACCCTTTTCCCCACATCCTCGCCAACACCTGTGGTTGCCTGTATTCTTAATAAAAGACATTCTAATTGGGGTAAGATGAAATCTTAAGGGGGTTTTGATTTGAATTTCTCTTATAACAAAGGATGTTGAACATTTTCTCATAAATCTGTTGATTGCTTGTAGATCTTCCTCTATAAAGTGTCTGTTCATTTCCTTGACCCATTTATTGATTGGGTTATTAGTATTCTTGGTGTAAAGATTTTTTAGTACTTTGTAGGTTCTGGAGATTAGTGCTCTATCTGAAGTGTGTGTAGCAAAGATTTTCTCCCACTCTGAAGGCTCTCTCTTCACATTGCTGATTGTTTCCTTTGCTGAGAAAAGCTTTTTAGTTTGACTCTACCCCAATCATTGATTCCTGCTTTTATTTCTTGTGCTTTGGGAGTCATGTTAAGGAAATCTGGTCCTAGGCCAATGTGATGAAGATTTGGACCTATTTTCTCTTCTATTAGGTGCAGGGTCTCTGGTCTAATTCCTAGGTCCTTTATCCATTTTGAGTTGAGTTTTGTACAGGGTGAGAGATACGGGTTTAGTTTCATTTTGCTGCATATGGATTTCCAATTTTCCCAGCACCATATGTTGAAGAGGCTATATTTTCTCCATTGTAAGTTTTTGGCTCTTTTGTCAAGTATGAGATACCTGTATTTATTTGGGTTTGTCTCTGTGTCCTCTATTCTGTACCATTGATCTACCCGCCTATTTTGGTTCCAATACCATGCTGTTTTTGTCACTATTGCTTTGTAATATAGTTGAAGGTCTGGTATTGTGATACCCCCTGCTTCGCTCTTCTTGCTAAGGATTGCTTTAGCTATTCTGGGTCTCTTATTCCTCCAAATGAATTTCATGATTGCTTGCTCTATTTCTATGAGGTCTGTCATTGGGATTTTAATTGGAATTGCATTGAATTTGTATAGCACTTTTGGAAATATGGCCATTTTGACAATATTAATTCTGCCTATCCAAGAACATGGGAGATCTTTCCATTTTCTCAGATTCTCTTTAACTTCTTTCTTTAGTGTTCTGTAGTTCTCAGTGTAGAGGTCTTTCACCTCTTTTGTTAGATTGATTCCCAAGTATTTTATTTTTTCTGAGGTTATTATGAGTGGGGTAGTTTTCCTAATTTCTTTCTCAGAGGATGCATCACTTACGAATAAAAATGCATTGGATTTATGAGCATTAATTTTATATCCTGCTACTTTACTGAATTCATTTATGAGTTCCAGAAGTTTTCTGGTGGAATTCTTAGGGTCTTCTAAATAGAGAATCATGTCATCAGCAAATAGGGATAGTTTGAGCTCTTCTTTTCCTATTAGTATTTCTCTAATTTCTTTGGTCTGTCTAATTGCTCTGGCTAGAGTTTCAAGGACAATGTTGAATAGTAGTGGTGAAAGAGGGCATCCCTTGTTCCAGTTCTCAGGGGGAATGCTTTCAATTTTTCTCCATTTAGAATGATGTTAGCTATGGGCTTAGCATAGATAGCCTTTACAATGTTAAGAAATGTTCCTACTATCCCTATTTTTTCTAGCATTTTGAGCATGAAGGGGTGCTGTATTTAACAAATGATTTCTCTGCATCTATTGAAATAATCATGTGGTTCTTGACTTTAAGTCTGTTGATGTGGTGAATTACATTGATTGATTTCCGGATGTTGAACCAACCTTGCATCCCCAGGATGAAACCCACTTGATCATGGTGCACTATCTTTTTAATATGCTTTTGTATGCGATTTTCTAACATTTTGTTAAGAATTTTTGCATCTATGTTCATTAGAGATATGGGTCTGAAATTTTCTTTCCTCGATGTGTCCTTCTCTGGTTTTGGTATCAGGGTGATATTAGCTTCATAGAATGAGTTTGGAAGGGTTCTATCCTTCTCTATTTCATGAAATACTTAGAGGAGTATTGGAATGAGCTCTTCTTTGAAGGTCTTGTAGAACTCAGCTGTGAATCCATCTGGTCCTGGACTTTTCTTTGTTGGTAGGCTTTTGATGACTTCTTCTATTTCATTGCTTGAAATTGATCTATTTAAGTTGTGTATATCCTCCAGATTCAGTTTGGGTGGCTCATATGCCTCTAGGAACCTGTTGATGTCTTCCAGGTTTTCTATTTTGTTGGAGTATAAATTTTCAAAATAGCTTCTTATTATGTTTTGTATTTCAATAGTGTCTGTTGTAATATTTCCATTTCCATCACGAATTTTAGTAATTTGGAGTTTCTCTCTCCTTCTCTTCATTAGCTTGGCTAAGGGTTTATCAATTTTGTCTATTTTTTTAAACAACCAACTTCTTGTTTTGTCAATTTTTTGAATTCTTTTGTTTCAATTTCATTGATTTCAGCTCTGATTTTGATTATTTCCTGTATTCTGCTACTTTTGGTGATGTTCTGTTCCTCTTTCTAGGACTTTGAGCTGTAACGTGAGGTCATTGATTTGTTGACTTTTCATTCTTTTATTGAATGCACTCCATGCAATGAATTTTCCTCTTAGCACTGCTTTCATAGTATTCCAGAGATTTTGATATGTTGTATCTTTGTTCTCGTTGACCTCTAAGAATCTTTTAATTTCCCCCCTAATGTCTTCTGTTATCCATATTATTTAATCTCCAGGTCTTGGAGTAGTTTCTGTTTTTAACTTTATCATTGATATCTAATTTCATTCCATTATGATCTGATAGTATACAAAGTAGTATCTCTATGTTTTTGTATTTGCTATGAGTAACTTTGTGGCATAACATATGGTCTATTTTAGAGAAAGAACCATGAGCTGCTGAGAAGAAAGTGTATTCGTTTTTTGATGGATGGAATATTCTATATATGTCTGTTTAAGTCTGAATTAGTGATTGTGTCATTGAGTCCTATGGTTTCTTTGTTCAATTTTTGCTTGGAAGATCTGTCCAATGGTGAGAGAGGAGTGTTGAAGTCTCCCAATATTATTGTGTTTTGGTCTATTTGGTTCCTGAAATTGAGAAGGATCTGATTGACATACATGGATGTGCCATTGTTTGGTGCATAAATATTTATGATTGTTATGTCTTGCTGATTTATACTTCCTTTAAGCAGTATGAAATGTCCTTCTTTATCCCTTCTGACTAACTTTGGCTTGAAGTCTGCTTTATCTGAAATGAGGATGGAAACTCCTGCTTTTTTACTCAGTCCATGTGCATGGTATGTTTTTTCCCAACATACCATGGGAATGGTATGTTTTTTCATCCTTAGTCTGTGGGCATGTTTTTCTATGAGATGAGTCTCTTGAAGGCAGCATATTGTTGGGTCTTTCTTTTTAATCCAATCTGCCAGTCTACGTCTTGATTGATGAGTTTAGGCCATTTGCACTCGGGGTTATTATTGAGATATGACTTGTATTTCCTGTCACTTTAGCTTTTGGGGGGCTTTTAGCTTAACTTTGTTTCTCCTTTGATTGGCTATTTCTTTAGGGTAATTCCTCCCCATGTTGACTGACATTGTTATTTTTCATTTCTTCCTCTTGGAATATTTTGCTGAGAATGTTCTGTAGGGCAGGCTTTCCATTTGTGAATTCTTTAAGCTTTTGTTTATCATGGAAG
>JAJEJO010002665.1:122825-154752 GCA_020662805.1 Glaucomys volans
GATTTTCTAACATTTTGTTAAGAATTTTTGCATCTATGTTCATTAGAGATATGGGTCTGAAATTTTCTTTCCTCGATGTGTCCTTCTCTGGTTTTGGTATCAGGGTGATATTAGCTTCATAGAATGAGTTTGGAAGGGTTCTATCCTTCTCTATTTCATGAAATACTTAGAGGAGTATTGGAATGAGCTCTTCTTTGAAGGTCTTGTAGAACTCAGCTGTGAATCCATCTGGTCCTGGACTTTTCTTTGTTGGTAGGCTTTTGATGACTTCTTCTATTTCATTGCTTGAAATTGATCTATTTAAGTTGTGTATATCCTCCAGATTCAGTTTGGGTGGCTCATATGCCTCTAGGAACCTGTTGATGTCTTCCAGGTTTTCTATTTTGTTGGAGTATAAATTTTCAAAATAGCTTCTTATTATGTTTTGTATTTCAATAGTGTCTGTTGTAATATTTCCATTTCCATCACGAATTTTAGTAATTTGGAGTTTCTCTCTCCTTCTCTTCATTAGCTTGGCTAAGGGTTTATCAATTTTGTCTATTTTTTTAAACAACCAACTTCTTGTTTTGTCAATTTTTTGAATTCTTTTGTTTCAATTTCATTGATTTCAGCTCTGATTTTGATTATTTCCTGTATTCTGCTACTTTTGGTGATGTTCTGTTCCTCTTTCTAGGACTTTGAGCTGTAACGTGAGGTCATTGATTTGTTGACTTTTCATTCTTTTATTGAATGCACTCCATGCAATGAATTTTCCTCTTAGCACTGCTTTCATAGTATTCCAGAGATTTTGATATGTTGTATCTTTGTTCTCGTTGACCTCTAAGAATCTTTTAATTTCCCCCCTAATGTCTTCTGTTATCCATATTATTTAATCTCCAGGTCTTGGAGTAGTTTCTGTTTTTAACTTTATCATTGATATCTAATTTCATTCCATTATGATCTGATAGTATACAAAGTAGTATCTCTATGTTTTTGTATTTGCTATGAGTAACTTTGTGGCATAACATATGGTCTATTTTAGAGAAAGAACCATGAGCTGCTGAAAGTGTATTCGTTTTTTGATGGATGGAATATTCTATATATGTCTGTTTAAGTCTGAATTAGTGATTGTGTCATTGAGTCCTATGGTTTCTTTGTTCAATTTTTGCTTGGAAGATCTGTCCAATGGTGAGAGAGGAGTGTTGAAGTCTCCCAATATTATTGTGTTTTGGTCTATTTGGTTCCTGAAATTGAGAAGGATCTGATTGACATACATGGATGTGCCATTGTTTGGTGCATAAATATTTATGATTGTTATGTCTTGCTGATTTATGCTTCCTTTAAGCAGTATGAAATGTCCTTCTTTATCCCTTCTGACTAACTTTGGCTTGAAGTCTGCTTTATCTGAAATGAGGATGGAAACTCCTGCTTTTTTACTCAGTCCATGTGCATGGTATGTTTTTTCCCAACATACCATGGGAATGGTATGTTTTTTCATCCTTAGTCTGTGGGCATGTTTTTCTATGAGATGAGTCTCTTGAAGGCAGCATATTGTTGGGTCTTTCTTTTTAATCCAATCTGCCAGTCTACGTCTTGATTGATGAGTTTAGGCCATTTGCACTCGGGGTTATTATTGAGATATGACTTGTATTTCCTGTCACTTTAGCTTTTGGGGGGCTTTTAGCTTAACTTTGTTTCTCCTTTGATTGGCTATTTCTTTAGGGTAATTCCTCCCCATGTTGACTGACATTGTTATTTTTCATTTCTTCCTCTTGGAATATTTTGCTGAGAATGTTCTGTAGGGCAGGCTTTCCATTTGTGAATTCTTTAAGCTTTTGTTTATCATGGAAGGATTTTATTTCATCATCAAATCTGAAGGTTAGTTTTGCTAGGTATAAGATTCTTGGTTGGCATCCGTTTTCTTTCAGAGCTTGAAATATGTTGTTCCAGGCCCTTCTTGCTTTTAGGGTCTGGGCTGAGAAATCTGCTGATATCCGTATCGGTTTCCCCCTGTAGGTAATCTGATGCTTTTCTCTCGCAGTCTTTAAAATTCTATCTTTGTTTTGTATGTTAAGTATTTTCATTATAATGTGCCTTGGTGTGGTTCTGTTGTAATTTTGTGTGTTTGGTGTCCTGTAGGCCTCTTGAAATTGATTTTCCATCTCATTTGTCATATTTGGGAAATTTTCTGATATTATTTCTTTGAACAGATTATTCATTCCCTTGGTTTGTATCTCTGTGCCTTCCATAATCCCAATAACTCTTAAATTTGGTCTTTTCATGATGTCCCATATTTCTTGGAGGTTTCGTTCATGATTCCTAACCATCTTCTCTGTTTGTTCGACTTTATTTTCAAGATTAAATATTTTGTCTTCATTGTCTGAGGTTCTGTCTTCCAAGTGATCTATTCTGTTAATTATGCTTTCTATTGAGTTTTTAACTTGGTTTATTGTTTCCTTCATTTCCTTGTTTCCTTCAAGGATTTCTGTTGTTGTTTTTTTTTTTCAGAGCTTCTATCTCTTTATTGAAATGATTTTTTGCTTCCTGCAATTGCTCTATTAGCTGATTATTCATAGCCTGAATCTGTTCTCTCGTCACATCATTCTCTTCTCGGATCGTTTTAATTGTGAACATTCTGAACTCCCTTTCTGTCATTCCTTCTACCATGCTGTCTTTGGGTTCTCTTGATATATCATCTGGGTTTATTTGGGACACTTTCTTCCTGTGTTTTCTCATGTTGCTCGTGTATCTTTCCCTCTAGTAGTGCGAATCAGAGGGATTGCAATTTCCCTGTAAAGACTTAGAGTGTCCCTGCAGATTTCCAGTAACTCATCTTGAAGAGATTATTATTAGCAGACCCCCATAGAAACAATATGTGTCCTTAAACTGTATAGAACCTATTTAGATATAAACTGCATTATAATATACAGAAATGAGTGCAAATTATCTGCTGCATCATCAATAGGTTTGCAATAAGGACCACAATTTCAAATAGTGGAAAAAGAAAATGCTGAGGGGTTTAGAATATAATGTTAATGAGATAGGAAGTGAGTCTATAGAGTTACTATGTCATAGGAATAGTGAGAGCGGAATTAAAGGAAATAAGTTTTTAGCATGAGAAAAGAGAATGAGTCTCCAAGGACACTGCTATATTACAGCATGATAGAATGATAAGGATATTAATAGGAAAGAAGTGGGAATGTAGTAAGTATATTGGGAATAATCGTAATATTACTATTTAGACAAAAGAAAAAGAGGAAGAAAGTTCTGCTGTAAAATTATATTGTACTATTCAAACCTCCTATTGTTCAGTAGTCTGATGCCTGTCAGGTGCTTGGTAATGCTGTGTCCCAAGAAGGATGCTGTCCCACTGCCTCCAAGTCAGGGATAATCAATGTTTGTGGGCTAAGGTAACCTGCTGTTGTTAGATGGTCTGCGACAGCATGGGTGCTGGCCTGAGACTAGACCAGGAACAGGGTGCAGGCCTGGGTTTGGAGCTGGATATGGCGGCCCAATGGCTTGGTGGGTATGTGATCACAGCTGAGGCTGCCCGGGGGTCAGGCCCGAACCTGGCCCAGCCATGGTGGCTTTGGAGCGGCAAATGGGGTCCCTCGCTCCCGGCTAGCTGCTGCCCGGTGTCAGGCCTGAGCCCAGGCCCAAGCCCAGGCTGGAGCCCAAACCAGCTGTGTTGGTTCCGGAACCGCTGCTGTTGTCCCGCGCTCATTGGCTGTCTGGCGCCCGAACCCAGGCTTGCGCTCTAGCCCCGTCGGTGACTCCGAAGCAGCTGCTGGGGACCCACACTCACTGACTGGTTGGTGCCCAAGCCCAGGCGCGAGCCAGACCGGGGATGGCGATTTCAGAACAGCTGCTGGGGTCGCGCACTCACTGGCTGGCTGGCGCCCGAGCCCACGCTGGAGCTGAGCCTGGTCCGTGACTCCGAAGCGACTGCTGGGGTCCTGCGATCCCAACTGGTAGCTGCCCGCAGCTGGGCCCGAGCCCAGCCTGGCGGAGTTGGTTCCAGAGCGGCGACTGGGGACCTCTTATCTATAATTTGAATATAAAATCTCATTGATAGCAATATTCCTGCTGTTTGAATCCTTAGCAAGTAGGAGTCCACGGAGCAAGTAGGAATGCAGCCTTCCTCTAGCCCGCCATCTCAAATCCTCCCCCGTATGATTTTAGAGAGAACCAAACTCACTTATTCCTTCATTTATCCAGTCTCTCAGTAGTCTACAAATACTTGTTGGATTTCTACTATGTGTCAAGCTTTGTGTTAGCCTTTGTGATGATGCTAGGTCCCCCTTGCTTGCACTGCTGAAGAGGAGATGGCTAAGTCTTATCTGCATGAACACGCTTAGAACAAAATCTAAGCATGTATTATAATTTTATTTGGCCAACCAATGATCAAAATGTCTCATTGTTGCCATGATCCAGTTGGCAACACGTTGCCCATGACGACCACAACAAACCGCTTATAGAAAATATTGTAAACCCACGTCAGAATGTGCTCTCAGTACAACATCTAATCCCACTCTCTTCAGTGAGGTCACTCCTAATGGTTATTGTGAGAACTGCTTGTTGCATGAGCCATGCCTCTGTGATTGTGACAGGATGGACTCAATTCTTCATCCTCATTCAGCTTGCAGGTCCTAACGCTTACCATGTGTTTGGCTGGTTATTTATCTTTCTCTTGCCTGAAAACTTAGTTGCAAGGAAATCCAAGATTACAAAATGATGGAACAGATATTTAAATTTCTTATTACAAGTTGCTGGTTTGTTTTCCTTTGTTTTACAGAAAAGACCAGGAAGGCATAGTTATGCAAATGATAGAGTAGTCTACAAAAGGACCCACATATTTGAGCTTATGCATTATTACCCTAAGAAGAAACAGAAGCAGCAGAATAAGGAATAAAAAAATCCATGACAAGAGGAGAGTGGTAGAGTGGTAAAGAAGAGTTTTGATATCTCTATCTGGTAGCTGGAGAAGGTGACAAGCAGTATAAGGCCTAGAAATGATTATCTGAGTAAGGTAGTACACATCTGTAAACCCAGCTACTCTGGAGGCTGAGGCAGTAGGATTGCAAGTTGGAGGCCAGTGTGAGCAAAACAAAGTAATTAACAAATTTTAAAAATTAACAAATTAAAAAGATTAACAAATTAATTTTTGTCTCAAAACAAAAATTTTAAAAATTAAAAGGGATAGGGATATAATTCAGTGGTAGGGAGCTTGCCTGCAAAGCATGCACAAGGTCCTGGATTTGATTCACACTACTGGAAAAAAAGAAAGAAATGAATAGGAATCTAATGTTCTCACTGTGAAAACAGTACAATGGTTTATTTTCAATGTTACTGTAGGTAGAGACCAATTTAATGGCACTTATCCCTAAAGGCAATATAGACTGCATAGTTTGGAAACTCAAGAGAGAAATCCTTTAGATTAAAAACAAGTATGGAGTTTTTATACGTAGCTTCATTCGATCAGTCAGTATTGCCTCAGAAATCTTTAATAACTCTGTGTGCCTTTAATGAAAAGCTTTCCTCAACAAGGGTAGGTTTACTTTCAAAAGGCAACTTTTTAATACTGCTCTGAAAGATGAAGAGATGCTATTGACAATCAACTGAAGAACCCTGGGCACATTGCCCACCTGTGATTTCTAGAGATTTGGAGAATTTCTCTCTAAATTGTGCTAGATTTGTAAAGATTTCCACATCGGTGTTTGGATTCAGACTAACTCCTGTTCACAGCACTGGAATGGCATAGGCACTAGGAGAACGTAATGAGGACAGCAGTTGCTTTTTTAACTTTGAGCACAGAGTGGTTCCCCAAAGTCACAGTTTCTCCCACCTATATCACTGGGTAGACTGGGTCCTTGGAAAGTGAGCAGATGGCTGTCAAACTTCCTGTGAAATGAGAGGAGGGAAATACCACAGAAGCCTGGCAGCCCTCCATCCTTGCTCCTGGTGGTGCTACCAGTCTAGGTGGACTAAGGGGAGCAGCTGCCTGCAGTGTGGGCAGTGTTCCATCACTGGCCTTAAAGGAACAGGCTTTATTAGCTCTCTTTAGAGCAGAATCCACAGTGGCAGAAAGGATGCCTGTTTCTCTGCAGGGCTCCTGAAAATGCCTTTCCCAACAGAAATTGAAACACATTAATATTAATGAATTATTAAATATTCCTTAAAACGACTCTAAAACATTCAGAGTTTGAAAGTGTGATTCTTCTCAAAGTCAAAGCAGAATAAACTTCACATAATAATTAGGAATGTGGGCTCTGGCATAGACTATTGGTTCTACCTCAGATTTTTACTAATAATACATTAGAATTTACTGCAGCACTATAAACCTTAGTTTCCTCATCAGTAAAAGAGGGCGATCATTGTGTCTACTTCTAGTGTTATAATGAGGATTAAGTGAAACAATGTGCTTAACTGAGTACCTGGCCTATGGTTAGAAGTTAATAAGTATTTACTAGAACTATTATTAGAAATCACTCATATCTAATTATTATAGCACAAAAAAAAATAAAGCACTGTTCAAACAGACCCCCCATGTGCGGAAAGAAGAGAGAAGACATAAAGTGGCTGGACATCTCCCACCCACCCAACACCTCATGCAAATAAAAGGAAGCTCATGACTCTTTGACTTAAAATATAGGTATGTGACACTTCTAGTACTTGGAAGTCTGAAAATGGAAAGAATGAAGAATCTGACTCAAGAAAGTAGAAATCAGATAATCAACATAAGCTCAAAGAAAGTAGAAGGAAGGAAAATAAAGATAAAAGCAGAAACCAATGAAATGGAAAGCATTGTACAATAGAGGGAATAAACAAAGTCAATCACTGGTTCTTAGATAAGACCAACCAAGTTGACAAACCTCTGGCAAGACAAATCAAGGAAAAAAGAGAGAGAGAGAAGAAACCAACTAGTATAAGAATTAAAAAAGGGGATGTCACTACAGATCCTGAAGATACTAAACCAAAAATAAGAAAATGTGATTAAATGTGTGCATGCATTTGAAACTTTAAGTGAAATGAATAACTCCACAAAAAGCATTTGATAGCTTGCCACAGTGGCACATGCATGTAAACCCAGTGGTTCCTGAGGCTGAGGCAGGAGGATTGCAAGTTCAAAGTCAGCCTCAACAACTTAGTGAGTCCCTAAGCAACTCTGTGAAACCCTGTCTCTAAATAAAATACAAAAAAAACTGCTGTGGATGTGGTTCAGTGGTTAAGCACCCCTGGATTCAGTCCCTGGTACCAAAAACAAAACAAAAAAAAAGGCATTTGATAAAACTCTATGTTTTTTTTTTAAATCATAAAAAGAAATAAATTTTCTCTAATAAAAATATATGATATATATACAAAAAATCTATAGCATATCAGTATAATTACTGATGAAACATTGAAAGCTTTTCCTTTACAATCAGAAATTAGAAAGGTTGCCTTTTAAACTATTGTTATTCACCATTCTCCTACCCAGAGCAGTAAGGAATGAAAAAGAAATATAAAATAATTTGTACTTTCTTTAATAATATTACTAAATTATTAGATTATAAAACAAAGCATATAAAAGTACCATCTAAAAATCAATTGTGTATGTGTATACACACACTCTGACATACACACACATACATGCACCTGTTACACAGTTAATCTTTTTTAAGATTTGATTTAAAATACAGGTAAAGGGCTGGGATATAACTCAGAATGTAAGTCTAAATATGAAATTCATTTATGTTTTATTTACACACATGGCCTGAAGTTACTTTTATACAATATTTTAGTGCACCTGCATTTTGACTATAAACTTTCATATGAGGTCAGGTGTGTAATTTTCCATATGTTAGATCATATTGGTACTCAAAAAGTACCAACATTGTCAGAATACATACATATATTCACATGAACATGAATGTTCACAGCAGCACTGTTAGAAATAGACTCATACTGGCAATTACTCAAAGAATCTCTGATGAGTAAAAGACTCAAAGAGTCTCTGAAGAGTAAAATGTACAAATTGCAGTCAATTCACAAGAGTGTTCTACACAGCAATGAATATTACAACTACTCACAACAACATAAATAAATCTTGTGAACCCCATGTTGAATATGAAAAGAGTTCATATACAAAGAGTTCATACTCAGGGAGAGCATTTACCTATCTTCAAAATAGACAAAATCATTTTATGGTATTGGAAATTAAGATAGTTTTTACTCCTAGGGGATGTACGTGACACAAGAGAGTCTTCTGTTTCTTAATCCAGGTTCTGATTAAAAGGTTACACTGAGTTTGTGAAAATTTATGAGCCATATATTTATGAATTGTGCACTTTTTTCTCAATGAGTCCCCTCCTATAAGGCTCATGCAATAAAATCAATAATTTTCCTATAAAGCAGAAATAATGAATTTGAATATATTATAGAAGAGAAGACATTGTTTATAAAATAACAGAGTACACAAAATCTAGAAACATACCTAGGAAAAATTGTCAAGATATTTCTGGAAGCAAAACTTTTTGAATAAATGAAGAACATACAATGTTCATGGATGAGAAAATCCCTTGTAGTTCAATAGCCCAGTTACATTTGCAGAAAGTTGGCTACAATTTCAATGCAAACAATTAATATATGGTCCACCTCATTATGAGAAAGCAATGCCAATTCTAGTGTTCGGACTAGGTGAGGCTCAGACTGTTGAAAAATCTCAAATTTAATAGGGTTTTGAAGGCTGTGCTAGTAAAATATGGGCATTACCTAGCATTCTGTATGATAAGACAAATGGAAAGTAAAATACTTTGATCAGGGTCTGTGTCTTCAAGCTGCACAATTTCCATCTCACTATATTATTACAAAGAATCAAAATACACTATCTCCAGAAAGAGGAAATAGCTCTCATTTTAGCAGAACCTAGGACAAG
Organism: Glaucomys volans; assembly: GCA_020662805.1. Lineage (NCBI taxonomy): Eukaryota > Metazoa > Chordata > Mammalia > Rodentia > Sciuridae > Glaucomys > Glaucomys volans. The sequence continues at coordinate 131,719 of JAJEJO010002665.1, forward strand.
TTCATGCCTTAATAGATATCAAGACAGATATAAAACTCTAGATAAAACAGTGGTTAAAACAGTGTATAATTGTCACAGGAATAGATGGATCAATAGAAAAACAATAAAGAGTTTTATAAAATCCACATAAATCAGCAGATGGCATCTAACACTTGTATTGAAAAATCATTCATTTATTTTATCATCAATTTGACTATATTGACTAAGATAAGTACAAATTACAAGGTGTCAGGCATATATCTACTTTTGTTTCACCCCCAAACTACAGAGTTGAAATAATGGGGTCAGTTGAAAAAGAAATATACTAATTGCCATACAAGCTTATTTAATCTGATATTCACTCTATGTGATTAAAATATCTATTTTTTCTTTTCTCTGTATTCTAATTTTTTTCTGTTGGGTAATTGTCAAGCTTATTTATATAAATTTACCTCATGCATAAAATTCCTAAGAAAGACAATAGAAGTTATTCTTTTATAACTACACTTGCCAAAACTTAAGAATCTGACAAGAAGTGTAGGTGATGATATAAAGCAGTGCCAACTCCTTGTTATAGTGTGAATCAATGCAGTTACTCTGATATTCTCTGGTTACATTAAATATGGGCATAATGCACCTTTCAGCAATTCTTCTCCCATCATCTCTTGCACAAGTACACCAAAAAACATGTTTAAGAATGTCTATAACAACCTTATTTCCAAAATGTAGCATATAATGGAATATCATTCAGCAATGAAAATAAATAAGTCTGACACAAAAGAATGCATACAGTATGACCCCATTCAGTTAAAATTCAAAATCAGGCATAACTATACTGTCGTCTTTAGAGATACACAATTAGGTGGTAAATGTCTGCGAGAAGCAAAGGGGTGATAGGATTAAAGGGAAGAGATAATCTTTGAGGGAAGGAAGAGAATTGGGATTAGGAAGGAACACATGGAACCTTCTGAGGTGTTGGTAATTGGTTTCTTTAGCTGGTTCATAGCAGCACAGGTGACACTGGGTCACACATCCTTAGATTTGTCACTTTTCAACATATGTGTTTTATTTCACAGGTCTTTAAACTGTTTTTTAAAAAAAAGTCGAAAATGTTGGATGCCTTTCCTGGGGAACTGAAGACATATGTTTCTGGAACATGATTTGCCTTTCCTTGTGGTAGGATTTCCCCTAAGGCCCAGAACCCCTGTTAATTCAGGCTGCCTGCTTGTGCCACTCTGTTGGGAAATAAGTAATTCACAGTCCTGAGATACTTCACGTTTCACAAGAAGCTGAGCTAACTCAGCATTCTCTATTTTTAAAATTTGGATTTATTTCTCCTTATGGGATAGATTATGACTCTGTAAATGATCCTTTTACTATACCTTTAAAATAAATCCAGTCTGTTTTCAAGAGTATTTTTAATCTAGTGAAATAGAGAGTGCTATCAATTAGGTATTCTGAATATCATCTGTTTGTTATCATTTAGTAATGTGATATGCCTTGTGTATCCACTTCAGGGGCTTTTTTATTTCTGTGTTCACCATTATTGCAAAATCAATCAAATGTGAGCAAAAACAAAGGCAACTGGAATGACCCAAAATGGAGATTTGAGCTGCCAAAACAAGCCATAAAACAGTTTTTACTAGCTCTATTGATTGTCAGAAAGATAACAGTTATAAACTTTATTTCAAGTAAATTTCTAAAAGTTCCAGGAATGTGATTATTGGAATGCAGATTGTATAGAACTGTATGTCCTCTGATTATTCACAGATGCAACTTGTCCTACAACTAGAAGCCTCTAAGATAATCCAATGATGTTCTGACATTAGTGATATCCTGCCTCTGCCATTTCAGGACTAGTTTGCTCATTCTTTCCCAAGGATGATCTTCATAATTTGTGTTCCTTCAGAAATGGGAAAAGACCACCTGAGAATTATTTAAACACACCAACCTATTAACCACACTTCCTTCCAGAGAATGGGATTTTTGTAGGGAGACCTATAAAAATGATCCTTTTCAACTTTATATATTTGGGATTTTGTTTGATTAACTTAGTATTTTATAACTGTATTACAACTCATACTTAATTTTTCATTAAAATTGAAATAAATATAAAATCCATCATTATAGTGTGTCATACCCGCCTCATCCCCTTCTTTGCGTGGTGGGCTCCATTTTCCTTTTTGTGTCATATTAAAGTCCATCTCTCTCTGAAGTAGGTTCTTCCTGTTATTCTCTCTCATGGTAACTTATTCTTCCACTTTGGAGCATTTTTCACAATTTATAATCACATGTTTATATGATTATTTATTTTCTTGTCCATTAAACTGGAATCACCATCAAGGCAGGTACAATGTTTACTTTATTCACCACTTCATAGCTCAGGTTTAGCTTAATGCCAGAAATGTAATAGACATTTAAGTATTTGGTAAAAGAATGAATGAAATTGCAAATGGATCAATTAATTAAAATCACAGATTAAAACTACTACATGAAAACTATGATGTTGCAATTCCAGATATGAATGCATTTTTCCATTATTTTGCAAGATATTTACATATAATACTAAAGAGCACTCAACACTGGGAGTTCAGCATTGCAGACTCCATCTGGCTGTCAAACACAGAGTTAAAGCAGGTTTCACCTTAGGTCAGAGATGCCTCTCTCTTCTCCTAACTCCATCTTCTCACACACTAATGTTCACCCCTTTGTCCCTCCTCCAAGAGGCAACATAATGAAGACAAATAGGCATTTTACAAACAGGTAATCTCGTGATAACAGATCCCTGTTATTTTCACCAGCAAAATCATTTCTACATTGTCCGGACTTGCCTGCACCCACCAGATTTGGGTCCTGCCAGTCTGTGATCTGTAAAGGTGTAGGATTCCTTAGGATTCTGAGAACATTCTGAGAACAGCTGTCCAAGTCTGGTGAGGATCAGATTACAGGATCTCATTAACTCACTCTCCTTGCCTGCTTCAAGCCCTTTGTTAGGACCAAGACCTATTATTTCAATCTGTCTGGTATCAAGAGGGCCAGGGACTGAAGGTTTTGTTTCACCTGTTTCTGTTTAGTATCATTTTAAAGTGTAGGTTAAAGGAAACTAATAATAACTTTTATTGCAAATGATGCTGTTTCATATCTCAGCAACAAGTTCTTGTTTGAAATTTCCTAGTTATTAATAATGACATAGTTTAAATACTGCTTAATCTGTAAAATACTGTTTAATATGGAGAAATTAATAAAATTGTAGAAAGTTTTGTTTTATTATTTTATTTTAAAGTTTGATTTGGTAACTAAAGTCAAGTTTAAAAAACTACACACATAAAAAATGGTCTGAACATTATTAAAGGCATATATGTGTAGGGCTGGAGTAGCTTTTTGGTTATAGCAATTGTCTGGCATGCAGGAAGCCCTGAGTTCAAACCCCAGCACCACACACACACACACACACACACACAGTGGCACATATGTCTACTTGGAGTTAGCTCAGCATTTTAATTCTGAATACAAATTGACAAATTGTAAGGACACACTGACCTTCTACAAGAGTCTGCTACAAATAAGTGAAGGGTTTCTGAAGAATGTTCCAGGACAAGGGGAAGAAGAAGAAAGAATAGAGAACACAGAAGGATCTAGAAATTAAAATAGTGTGATGTGATGAAGAATGAAACTAAAAGAGGACAAGATAGGTAGGAGCCAGATCATGCATGGCTTTAAACAGTGTGCTTAGGACACAGCTTTTTAACCCAAAGGCAAAGGAAGGGCCTTCTAAGGCTTTAACTGTGCCTGGAGGCAAGAAAGTAGGAATGTTGTCAGACTTATTTTTTGACGATATATATAGACTGTGTGGAGGTGGTAAGTACAAGTGAGGTTGGGATAGTATTGTAGTGATCCATGGTGAGAAACCATGGTAGCTTGGATTAATATGTTGGCTATGTAGATAAAGAAGAATGGAAATGAAAGGATTTAGGACACATTTAAGACATGAAAGTCCTATTACCTGTTAATGATTGGGAATTTAGAGCAATAGGGGAGAAAAAGGTCAAGAATGACTTCCACAAAGCTTTTCAGCAACTGAGTGAATGGTGTACCACTTACTGAGAGATCTGAAGAAAACATGATATGAAGGAAAAAGTAATGAATCCAAGCTTGAACATAAAACAATATGTGGGTTCCTTCTCTTAAGTTTTGTTTTGGTAACTTAAGTCAAACTGAAAGAAAGGAAGTCAGGACAAGAAAGTTTGGCAGGCAGGCATGTGAATTTAAAAGGCATGGATGTCTACCTGGGGTTCATATGCATAGAAGCCTTGGCTCAGAGAGTGGACCTTCAAAATACAAATTGCAAGGGCACACTGTTCTGAAAGAACCTGTTGTGAACAAGTGAAAAATAAAGCAACATGTAAGTTTGAGGTCCTTACACTTAAGAGATGTCACCAAAGCAATTAGATATGTGTCTAGAGCTCAGGGGAGAGGTCTGTCATCATCATTGATCTTTCAGGCCATGGTTATGGATGAGGTGGCTTGGCAAAGGTATGAAGTGGGAAAAGAGGGCCTGGAAGGTAGCACTAACAAACTAATATTTAGTGATGCGAGGAGAAGAACTGGCAGGGAGACTGAGTAAGAGCAGCCAGGGAAATAGAAGGAAAGCAGGAAGAATGAAGAATGAGGAGGAAAGAGAGGTGACAGGAAGGGAATATCTCAAGATAGAGAGAGTGGTCAATGATGGGACAGTGGCATTAATGCTCTAAGCATCAAATAAGGCAAGAACAGGAAGCTGCTTGCTGGAATTTCAAGTATTATGTTCACAGGTAACTAGCAAGAGAGTGAAGGAATAAAGTCCCAAGTGAAATTGGTCTCTGGAGGAGTTAGCTGAATAGAGGAAATGGAGAAAGTAAATACTGAGTTTTGACAAATTTCATTGTGAAGAAAAAAGGAAAGCTGATGGATGAAAGGGAGACAATACCAAATTGATGCCTACCACAGATCCTGCGGTCTAACCCTAAGTCAGATCTGCAGGTTCTTTACTTGATCAGGATGGGAAGTCAAAGGAGTGAAAACTATATTCACAAAAAAATCTGCTCAGTGGTCAAAAATGTTTTCTCTACATCATAGGAAGGGTCAATGACCAATCTTTCAGTCTATCTTAAAAGTCACTTAAAGGACAACCTGTAATGGTAAGCGAGAGGTTGTGGGATTCCACCCCAAGCCATGCCCTCCTTATGTAAGCTTCATAGATTTTACTTTCAGGCCTCCTTCTGGCTAGTTTTCCATTAAATTCAATATGACTGTCACTTCCTACAAAAATCTAGCTCCATCTGTTTCATGTTTTTTTTTTTTTTTCCTGTGCCTTTTAATGCCTTGACTTACTTCTTTGGAAAATATATTGAAAGCTGAAAGTAGCAGATAAAGATTTGTGTATAGGAAACAAGCTGTCGGCACAGATGCATAGTATAATTTTTACCAAAAGTTCCATATTACCTTCATGTGTATTCAGGGGAAAAGCTACAAATATAATGTTCACTCTAAATAGGATCATAAAATAATAGAATATTTTCATAGATCTTTTTTTTTTACCATTGGTTTGAGGCAGTTTTATATTCTATGCTTTCTGATCTTATGTGATTGCTGTTGGAGTTTCATAGGAGAAAGGAAGGAAGGGAGGAAAGAAGGAAAGAAGGAAGCTTGATCTTGCTTTTGTTCATTACCTAACAAGTTATCAAACACATGGGCATCTGGTTTAAAATTCCAGTATCTTTGGTATTTCCTTTGGTTCCGTCTCTTCACCTCATGTACAATATAGTGATAAGATCACAGGCTTTGAAAGTGGGTAGATCTAGGCTCAACTATCAGTTTCGTTGCTCACCACCTATGTTCAAGGACAACTGCTAACTCTTTGAACCTTCTGCTCCTTCATGAAAGGTTTAATAATATAAACTTGCTGAGTCACTGCAAGGATTACATAGAATTATGTTTACAAATTGAAATTACATATCAAAAATGGACTGAGACCCACACATACCTGCTGGTCTGTCTTCTTCACTGAGAGAATAATTTAATTGGAATCAGAGTCATCTGTTACTGATGAAGGCTTTCACACTAAATAGACTCAATCACTCTCAAGTTGTGACTCTTACACTGGAGGAGTTTGAATATTCCTTAGCATGACAATATCTACACCATTATTTTCCATGAAGTATGCTTTCTTCATAGGAGACTATACCCTGAAGTCTTTGGGGTAGATATGGGGAAGGGCGGGAGTGGAAATGAATGCTTGTTCTGATGAATAAATTTGCTTCTCAGGGCCAGGGAAAATCAGCTACAACTCTTGCTGGTGGGGAAATAAATCAAGGCACTTTCTGTCCTTTCAACTTTTAAACCTAAAGCACATTTTCCCTCTTTGGAGTCTGCTAAACTTACATTCATGATACCAGGAAGAACATAGTAGTGGAATCTCCTTTGAGAACAAATGGAGATTACAGAGGGGTGAATTTAGGCAGTGGACTGGGGGGTCTAGACAAAGGAACTATAGGAGGACAGGAGAAGAAATTCAGAATAATGAAAGAGGGTTGGAAAAGAGGAATAATCCACATGGAGTACACATGATGCCTTTGTTCCAAAGATCTAAGTCTGGGAGCCCACTATACCTTTTTGTAGTAGAAGTGAGACAGGAAATCTGGTGTTCCCAGGTGCATTACTCTATGAGACCCTCTTGAACTTTTCTAAAAAGAATGTGAGTGCCTTCTTTGAGTTCAGGTATTTATGTTTGGTCTGGGGAAAACTAAAAAGGCAAGAAGTGCTTGGGATGGGAAGGGTCTAGCTGGAGCCAAGACTACTCAGTTAGATGGAATTCATAGTTTTCTTCCCACAACTCAGTCTGAGAGGAAAAGATGGGCAGTCCAGGGTACAGAGTTCCTCCTTGGTGTGTTTTGTGAGCCTTTCTATCCAACAAGGCCCCACTGTTTGGCATGACCCTTTCCCCTGCCCATGTTCACTGCCCAAACTTCCAGAAGTCTATTTTCTTCTGTAATCCCAAACGTTGCCAAGTTTTCTAATTTCCACATAGGATTCCTATTTTCTCCATCTATTATTAGTCAGATATCTGATTTGCATTCACTTATTACACTTCATTGAAACATACACACACCTAACACACACCTACATCCTCCCATCTTTCCACAGAGGAAGAGAGGAAGGCATTTGGAAATCAGTAATGATTGTGTGTGTGTGTGTGTGTGTGTGTGTGTGTGTATTCTTGGTATAGGTATACACCAGAGTAGCAGGGAGTCGACTGCAACAATAGGAACTAAGAGAGACATTATGAAGGAAGAAGAGAGAGAACACAGTCCTTTGAACAGTTAATGTGTTGATGTAGAAATTTTGGAGTGACAGATGGGTGAAGAGAAATCTTAAGATATTTTTCTGTGTGATGCGTACTCTAAAGTCCATTTTATTCATTCAAGAATGCCTTCAGATGTCATCTACAAAGCTCTTCTCTTAGAACTGTATTTGGGTTTTTATTTGGTTGTATTGACAGTAGAATCACACCTCAAGGGATTATTCCATATATGAGTTAAAGTTAGGCATAGGCCAGGAAGAAGTCAAAGTAATTTAGGGCCAAAGGACAGAGATCCAAATAAATCAGGGCCAATGCCCAGAAAGGAGTGATTGAGGGTGAGCTTGGAACCCTCAGAAAGCCATGTCACATATGGATTGAAGACCCTGACTACTCAATGAGGAAATGTATAGGGCCAAAGATCCCTTCAGAGTTGCAGCTTGCTACAAATCCCTCAAACTGTTAACACCAATCCCAGATTTATTTTAATTATCTACCTTCTTGATCAGAGATTTCACCAGAACTGAGTCTAACACATAATCAATATGTGAGGTGGAAATCTGCAGTCTCCTTGTACACATCCTACGTGGTGCCTTCTCAGACTCAGCATATCCAGAACTGAAACTAGCACCTCTATCCTGATTCATTACCTGCAGCTTTATTAAAGCCACCAACCACCCAGGTATCCAGGAAGGAAACACTGACTTCTCCTCTCCCTCACTTTCTACATGCAATTAGACAATCAATGCAGTGGCTTCTGATTCCTAAAGCTCACTAGGTGTCATCCTTTCCTTTTCAACATACCCCTCCCCATTTCAGATCTTCATCACTAGCTACCCAACTAGTATTCTTCACCATCTACACTATTAGTACAATGATCTCTCTAATATAAACTTCAGTAACTCCCCTTTGTCCACTGGATCCAGTATAAATAAATCCATTATAAAGTGTCATCATTTACTTTATATGCTTCCCTAACATTCCCTTTTGAATTCATGTCTTCCCACCTTTCTCCATTGATTCTATTGGGATGTCATTGTTATCCCACATTCTTTGTTCTTATACATCTCCAAGCTGTAACTTCTACCTAGAATGTTCTTTGCTTGCCTTGTCTACCTTCAAATTTAGGCTCAAATTTAACTTTCTCTGAATGCTTCCTTGGTTTGTCCCTACTAAAGCCAGTTTCATTTTTTTTTTTTCAACAATCCTATATGTTTTTCATGTAACTCTATTATGATCTTAACACAGTTTTTCTTACAAGTTGGTGCTTGGTAGATTGTAAGGTAGTACAGGACAGGGACCGTTTCCTTTGGATCCTAGTGCCTAAAATAGCAGTAACCACAAATAACTCAGTACTTGTTGTATGCTTAAGTTTGATACTGTATCTGAGATCCCATGGGCTTGTTTCTACATGATAATCAAAAAACTATTAAGGCTATTGTGAATTGAGCTGCTATAAACATTGATGTGGCTGTGTTACTGTAGTGTGCTGATTTTAAGTCCTTTGGGCATAAACCAAGGAGTGGGAAAACTGGGTCAAACAGTGGGTTCATTCCAAGTTTTCTGAAGAATCTCCACACTGCTTTCCAGAGTGGCTGTACCAATTTGCAACTCCACCAGCAATGTAAAATGTGCCTTTTTTCCCACAGCCATGCCAACATCTATTATTGTGGAACCAACATGGATGCCCTTCAACAGATGAATGGATAAAGAAGCTGTGGTATATATACACAATGGAATACTACTCAGCCATAAAGATGAATAATATTATGACGTTTGCAGATAAATGGATGGAATTGGAGATTATCATGCTAAGTGAAATAAGCCAATCCCCAAAAAACAAAGGTTGAATGTTTTCCCTGATAAGTGGATGATGATCTAGAATTGGGTTGGAGGGGCTGGGGTTTGAGAGAAGAATGGAGGAACTTTAGATTACATAGAGGGAAATGAGAGGGGGAGGGGAGGGAGTATGAAAAATGGTGGAATGAGACAGACATCATTACCTTATGTACATGTATGATTAACAATAATGGTATGAATGTACATCATGCATAACCATAGAAATGAAAATCTGTACCCCATATGTACAATGAATCAATCAGTCTGTAAAAATTAAAAATAAATAAATAAAAACAGTAAACCTAAAAAAAAAACCTATTAAGGTAGTTAAAAACCAAGCAAAGAGCAAACTAGGAATAGAAAAATGCTTTCTTAATCAAATATGTTAAAAACTGGAAAAAAAACCCTGTAACTTGAATAATATTTAATGAGAACTATTGAACACTTTCCTTCTGAGGTCAAGAGTAAAACAAGGACATAAGCTATCATCATTTCTCTCCAACATTTTACTCAAGGTCTAGCCAGTGCAATAGGACAAGAAAAAGAAATAATACCATATGTAAAAATATATTCATTTCTAAATTATTATAGATAAGTATGATGTATATATTTAATATATTTTGCCAAAAATTATAGATATTATACATTAAATCAAAAGAATCCTAAACAGTGAAAACTAGAATATAAAGTCTCTTCAATATTAACTTTTTTAAAAATTATCAACGTTTAAGTTTTTATTTTTTAAAATGTCTGTGGTACATCTTAGGAGACAGCCTGTTATAATATCAAGCCAATGACAATGGGTTGTCATTGTTGGCAAATCTGGGAACCACTGGCTTGATGCTGAAAGTTGAGAAACAAAGTATCACTGCTTTCTGTCCAGGAAGCCCAAATAATTTGGAAATTATTAATATTTTGGCAAAATAGTTTAGCAAAAAAGTGTTTTAAATAATGAGAACTGAATTGTCCAAAACTACTATCCAGGTGGGAATGATTAAAACAAAATCCCCCTGTTTTTTGAAAAAATATTAAATTACAAAATTAGAAGGAAAGGAATGCAGTTGTGAGGAAGAGTTGCATTTCAGTTAAGCATTTGATTTTAGTATCATGCAATGGTCATCAAAAACAAGATTTCTTGGCCTCTGAGAAGGACCATGAGAGAAGAGAGAGGCAAAGAAGAACCGGGAGACAAATGAGAATGGAAGCCAAGTTGGGCAGGGAGACTGCCTTCTGAGGGCCCTCCTCACCCTGCCATGGGAGCAAGGTGCCAACTGCCCTCTTTAAGGCAAGATAGGCATGGGGATTACAGGAAGGAGCTTCCTGGCACTCAGGGCCAGCCTGACACCCCTTTCCACAAGTGGTTGGTTTCAGTAGTGTTGATGGTGGTGGGACAGCATCTGCTACACTTTGGCCAGGGCTCCATCCGCAGCCAAGGGCATGCCCTTCAAGTGGCTTTGGTGATGGCTGCAGTCAGTGTCATGGTGGTCCCCTCAGACCTCCTGAGCACCAAGCCATCAAGCAGTAATCTCCCACTTCCCCCTGAGGCTATGCCTTGCCCAAAGTCACACAGCTAGATCAACAGGGTCCCAACCTCACAGCTACCAGGAAACCACTAAACATAAAAACATTCTTCAGGCTAAAGGAAAAGGACACCTGACATTGTTCTTTTGAAGAACAATAGATATAATAAATAAAGCTTGTTTCATATAATTTACTTTAAAGACAAGTGATCTTTTTCTTCTATCTTTTCAATTTAAATAAAATTCACATGCCTCAAGCTTTGCTCTTTCAAAATGTACAATACAGTGTTCTGTTTTAACATATTCACAAGGCTGTGACATCATCACCATAATCTAATCCCAGAAAATTTAGTCACCCTAAAAAGAAGTATTATACTCATTATCTATCACTCCACATAACCCCACCCCACCCCTGGAAGCCAATAACCTACTTTCTGTGTCTATGGAGTTGTGTGTTTTAAGTATTACACACAAATGAAACCACATAATATGCACCCTTTTGTAAAAGACAACTGATTTAAAAGAAAAATTAATAACATTTCAAAGAAGAGCTTATAACAGATATGGAAGTAAACAAGATGGCAATAATGACATAAAGTTCTGGAATAGGAGGTAGAGTTCACAGGCAGAATTTGTTTCTACCAACTTGCCAACATCCTAATTTCTGGTAACTGTGAATATGTTATATGACAATATACATTACTTGACTAAAGAGAATTCAGGTTATAGATGAAATTAAAGTAGCTAATCAGTTGACATTAAAATAGAGAGATTATCCTGGATGCACTCAATCTAATTGTATGAGCTCTTAAAAGTGGACAAGTCAGGCAGAAGAAGGTGTCAGAGAGACATGTTGTGAAAAAAAAATCCAACCCATTATCAGTTGCTTGCCTTGAAGATGAAAGAAGATGTCTTCTTCAGAAGGAAGAAACTACATCTAAGGAATATAGATGTCCTAAGGATATCTACAGCTAAGGAATGTGGTGTCCTCTGGAAACTAAGAATGGCACTTAACTTATAGCCAGAAAAAATCCTACAATCTAAAGTAACTGAGTTCTGTCAACAATTTCAGTATGTAGAAAATGGATTCTCCTCTAAAGTCTCGAGAAAGGAAGACAGCCCTTCCAATACTGTAGTTTATCCAAGTAAGATTCATGTGAGTATTCTGGTCCAAAGAACTCTAATATAATAAACAGATTAAATTGGGGCTTTTAGACTAAGATAATTTACTATAGCAGAAAACTAACATACTGGGTAAATGTAATTTTCTGCTGGTATAAGATTATAATTTGTGAAGTAAAAAATAAAAAGCATTAGATATGAAATTGGAAGCATGAAATAATTCATTACTGACTATAAATGAAACTTGATAAGTTATAGATAAACTTTGTTAGACCCAAAGCAACTATGTAAATATAATAATAATGATGATAATAATAATAGGTTTAGCCAAGACTTAAATAGAAGTAAAATAGAACACTAAAAATATTTGGTTAACTCAAAAGAGGCAGAAAATGAACCACAGAAGACAAAAAAAAAAAAAAAAAAAAAGAAAGAAAGAAAAGAAAAGAAAACCCTGAAGAACAGATAGAAAAACAATAGCATGATAGTAGATTAAACTAAGTCATATAAAAATCACATTAAATGTAAATAGAGTCAGCAATTTAAATAAAAAACAGGGATTGTTGGTAAGGACAAAAATGGCAAGACCGTTTTTGTGTATAAGAAACACAAATACACAAAGACGTAAAGTAAAATTTTGGGAAAAGATATACCATTCAAATAGTAAACATAAGGAAATTAGTGTGGTAATATTAATACACTTCAAGAGAAAGTGTTTTACAGAGACAAAGGGGGTATTTCATAATGATATGACTTAACCACCTCCCAAAATTCCTAAATATTCTTCCCTCTAATAAGAGATTTTCAAACATAAAACAAAAAATGGAGTTAAGCGGGGGGAGTAGTCACAGGTATAGTCATAATTGGAGATTTTTAATGCATATCTCTTGATAATCAATGAAGCAAACAAAAAATCAGAATATAGAAGATATGAATCAAAAACAAATTTACTTAACTTTTACATAATACTATACCCAATAGCTGCAAAAAACATATTCTTTCAAGTATACCAAGATACATAATGGGTCCCAAAATAAATCTCAATAAATTTCAAAAAAACATATTCACTGACCACATAGTCATTAATTAAGAATACCTAAAAGTAAACTATCAAGAAAATGAAAATAAAAGTGTATACTTACAAACAATCCACAGGCTGGGCATAGTGGCACATGCCTATTGTCCCCATGACTTGGGAAGCTGAGGCAGGAGGACCACAAGTTTGAGGCTTGCTTCAGCAAATTAGCAAGAACTTGTATAAAAATTTAAGAAGTGGGGGGTGGTAGGGATGTAGCTCTGTGGTAAGGTGCCTGTGGGTTCAATCCCCAGTACCAGAAAAACAAAATAAAATAAAAGCCATGGGCTAAAGAAGAAATCCAAAGGGAAATTCAGAAATAATGAAAATTAAAATATCAAATTCCATGAATAATTAAAGCAGTGCTTAGAAGAAAAGTTATTACTTTTATGCTTATACCAAAATTTAATGCATTAAAGATCAATGATATATATTGTGACTTTTAAAAGCTAGGAAAAGGAGAGCAAAGTAAGGAAAAGGATAAAGGATAATAATAAAAGCAAAAAAGAAGGAAATTTTTAAAGACTGCATTCCAAAGAGAGAGAGAGAGAACATAGACTACTGATATCAGAAATGAAAGAGATGTAACAACAGATACAAATGAAAATTAACAGGTCATATCACCAACTTAAATAAATGGTGAAATTTCTTTTGAAAATATATCTGACCAAAACTGGTTCAAAAAAGTTAAAAATCTGAGAGAAGAATGGAGGAACTTTAGATTATATAGAGGGAAATGAGAGGGGGAGGGGGCAGGGATATGAAAATGGTAGAATGAGACAGACATCATTACCCTCTCTGTACATGTATGATTAACAATAATGATATGAATGTACATCATGCACAACCATAGAAATGAAATTTGTACCCCATATGTGTACAATGAATCAAAATGAAGTCTGTAAAAAAAGTTAAAATCTGAATATATCAAGAAATAAAATTCATAAAATTATGAATTTATATTACAATTCACAATTTAAAATAGTCCCACTGCCTAGAAAGACAAAAGTGACATACATTTTGCCATTAGATCAAGATACATCAGATGGAGAATTATTTTCAATGAAGAATAAATATTCAATAACCAGTACTACCTTTCCCTCCCTTTATCCTTAACTGGACAGATATAAAAGATATATTATCAGCTTCATAGAAACCACCTTCCAAGATAAAAATAATCAAAATACTTGAATTTTAAGACTCCAGAATCCATGTGAATTTGTACTAACACAAAGTATCATTTTTATAAAATAGAGCTGACCAGTCAAGAAGTCACCTTTTTTCTCTCTTGGTGGCCTTTCAAGATGCAATTTAATTTCCAGGTTCTTAAAATGAGGAGACTGTAGAAGAAACTTTTGTGCTAGTCTCAGTGACTCACTATGAAAACTCACAAGTTTCTTTCAGTATTTTGAAGGCATTCAAAAGTGCAATCCAATTTGGTAATTCCAAGAGTGGGCACTCCTTTTGTAGATTATCTAGGTGCCCTGTCTCCCTCAGTCTTTGGCTGCTTGATCACCAATCACAATTGTCTATTTTCCATGGGGAAAGAAGTTTGGACACTTGAGGAAAACCAGGTCACATTAAACATATCTATGTACTTCACTAATAGCTCCATTTGCAAGAAGAAATGGAAACCGTTATTTAAATATTGGTTTTAGAATTATCCTAAAATCTTTTACAATGAACTGTCCTTATCTTGGGGTGTGTGGGTGTGGGTGTGTGCGTGTGTGTGTTTGTGCGTTACGACAGGGGAGGAGAAGGGAAAGATGGTTAGGACAAGTAGTTGATTCTTTCAAAAGTTTAAATTTGAAACTGGAGCTAATTCTATTTCTAAAAGTGGTTATTTGCCAAAGTACATTTTCCCCTTATTCAACCTGCTACGTCTTAGTCATGAAGTAACTAGGAACACAAGCCAGTGTCATTCTTTTAAAAATTATTCCAGTGGGGGCAATAGGGTTTTTTGGGAAGGAAAACCCACACTTGGTACAATAACATATGGTCTAACAAATTCACAATTGAGTGACTTTTCTTGCAGCTGCGGTTCAAATTATAGGTATTTCAGATGTTTAATGGTGACTTTAATTTACCATGAGAAGTGTATGCTGAGCATCTGGAAGGACACGATTTTACTTTAATCATTTTGATTTAGGTGACAGTAATTACAAGTATCATCATTGTCTACAGAAAAAAACATTGGTTTTACTGTTACCTGCCAGAACTTGTTTCCACCCTACTAGGGCATTTCATTTCTTGGCCAAAACGGATTAAATCACTATTCTGAAAGTTCCTTCCCTATTTAAGTAGCTGGCATGTTCATGGATTCATAATAATGGAACAAATTGATGAATTTGCTTAGCCAAACTGACTACAGGTTAAAGGATTAGGAATAAAAGCATTTAAAGTGACTGGGGAAACAGTGTTAATCTGCCCCAGAAATTTTACAATTATGTAGATGTAGCAGCTTGAAAGTCCTCAAAGTAACATAAACCATCCCTGTTTCTGAATGCACAGGTTGTTTTGTGAAAATCTCCACCAGGTACACCACCAAAAAGGTATTAAATATGGAATGAGGCAAAAGCCTTTCTGTTAGCTCTTCAGTTATTCTATTTCCTGTTTTAAAGACAGAATAGAAAGATTAGAATAATCATTTAACTATAAGCACAAGAGAGATTTAAACTCAAGGTCAAAATATCTCAGCCAAGCGGAACCCTCATAAACTGAAGAGTTGAAACTGCAGCATTTTCTATATTATTCTATTTATGTTTTCCCATAAAATATTCTGCCCCCCATTTCTCTCACATACATACTGATAAAGGTATTTGGAGTCCAGCTACAGGGTTTCTGCGGGACCTTATGAATAGTAATGCTTTCAGTTATGGGATCATTCAGGAAGAGAGTTACTCCACTGTTTCAGAGTTGATGAGGCCCAGTCCTGTTTACCTGGGTTAGTTCATCTCTCAAAGACCTGCTTTGAACCAATTTCTTTCCTTATCAACAACCCCTTCTAAGGAAATACATCAGAAATTAAAAAAAAACTGACATCATGTTTTCTTAGAGTTAAGAATGGGTAATAGACACCCCTGTTCCCCCATGACCCCTAAGAAGGTTCTTTGGTCATGAGAGGCCACACTGCTGCATATAGAAAAGCTGGGTGTTCCCCAGGTCCTTTCATTACTCCAGTCTAATTAATTTGACTAGTAGAGATGTTTTTGACACAGAGGAGTTGAAGGGCTCAGTTAAAATGGGGATGCTCATTTTTTTCCTGCCCTTTTCATCTTTTCTTTTCATTTTTCCAGGGCATTTGACATTGAATAAGTCTCAGAGTCTGTAATGAAGTTATTTAAAGCTATAGATCTTTTGCTACTTTTTTTTTTTCCTTCTTCTTCTTCTTGTTTGGTTCTGCCCTTTAGTTTTATCCTTTAGAATCCTTAAAATACAGATTCTTAAGAAGAAATCATCTTAATACTGGATGTTTTTAATGACTAGGTTAGAATGAAATTCTCAACCTTAAGACTCTACTCATATAAGAATATATTCTGATTTTAAGTCCTTTGGGTACAGGCCAAGGAGTGGGATAGCTGGGTCAAATGGTGGATCCATTCCAGGTTTACTAAGGAATCTCCATACTGCTTTCCAGAATGGTTGCACCAATTTGCAACCCCACCAGCAATGTATGAGTGTACCCACATCCTCGCCAACACCTTTTGTTGCTTGTATTCTTGATAATAGACATTCTAATTGGGGTGATATGATATCTTAGGGTAGTTTTGATTTGCATTTCTCTTATTACTAGGGATGTTGAGCATTTGTTCATATATCTGTTGATTGCTTGTAGGTCTTCTTCTGTAAAGTGTCTGCCCATTTCCTGAGCCCGTTTATTGATTGGGTTATTTGTATTCTTGGTGCAAAGTTTTTTGAGTTCTTTATAGATTCTTAAAATCAGCATACTACAGTGATGCAGCCACATCAATATTCATAGCTGTTCAATTCACAATAGCTAGAATGTGGAATCAACCTAGATGCCCTTCAATAGATGAATGGATAAAGAAACTGTGGTATATATACACAATGGAATATTACTCAGCCATAAAGAAGAATGAAATTATGGCATTTGCAGGTAAATGGATGAAGTTGGAGATGGTCATGCTGAGTGAGACTCGCCAATCCCAAAAAACCGAAGGCTGAATGATCTCTCTGATAAGTGGATGATGATACATAATGCGGCATGGGAGGGAGGCAAGAATGGAGGAAGGATGGATTGCATTGGGAAAAAAGTGGGGTGGGATGAGGGAGGAGGTTAAGAATAATAACAATGAGACAAACATCATTACCCTATGTACATGTATGATTACACAAATGGTGTGACTCTATTTTATGTACAACCAGAGAAACAACAGCTGTAATCCACTTGTGTACAATGAATCAAAATTTTAAAAAGAAAACTTAAAAAAAAGAATATATTCTTGATTAATAAATCATGAAATTTATACATAAGGGGATCACTGCTATGGAAATTTGAACTAGGTACTCCCCAAGGAAAGATGTCACAGGGCCATTCTCCCAGCATAAATTCCTTCCTAATTAGCCTACCAATCCTGCTAATCCCAAAGCCCTGCCAGTCCACGGTTTAGAAAAACCATCTGACCTGATTCTAGCCAACAATCCCCAAAGGAAGATCTGGTGAGTGGGGCTAGAGTCTGGGGTGATTTCCTTGCTACTAAAAACGTGACAAGAAAGTCATGGCCCCATTCCTTCCTCTGGATGGGTGTGATGCCTAGAACTGCTAAAACCATCTTGATGTTTGTCTGAGAATGAAACCAACATGTAAGCACTGCAGAGCCAAAGGGAACATCAGAGGGACAGAAACTGTGTCTCTGGGAAATAATAGATTATTTTTGCCTCTTTAATAGAGGTTTACTGCCACAGCAACTGAAGGCACCCTCACTGAAAATCTGCGTGACAGTGACTATGATTAATGACCCACCTTCACTCTCATCTCTGTGAAAATGCTTTGAAATGTGTAGTTTGCTGCTATGTGGCCATTCTCTGTGAATCCTCTGGAAGGCAATGTGAATCTCAGAATAGAGAAATGATAATTATGTGGAATAATTACTACAAATATAATTATTTATAAAGATTCTTCCTACATAATCTACTCTGTTTCAGGTGGGTTGGATGAAGAATAGAATTATCCAGGTTTAAGAGACAAACATGAATCAGCAAGTCTTTGTTGAGTATCTCTAGTATCCAGCTTCTTACCGGGAATTTAGGCAAAAGTAGACACATTTTTGCATTATTTTCATGAGAAATACTGATTATACCTAATCGTTAGTTTCTCAAGGAAGCATTCTTAATCCCAAGCCTCATAGCTCTTATGTTGTTAGTACCTACTGCAGAAAAATGTGCTTGATGAGTTTGTGTTGACTTTTCTTTGCTAGCCAACATGAAGGCATCCAGCCCATGCCAAAATCATCACTAAAACTATTTCTCATGAGTAATAACAATAATATTCTTTTCCTTTATAGCACCTTGAATCCAAGAATCTTAAGCCTATATAAACATTTGGCCAACAATACATTCAAAATCTCAGTATTTGGTTGATGGGAAAATACAAATAGATGCAAGAACACGGAAATAAAAATAGAATCCAGAATCTTGACTCATAATCATCTTTCAATCTATTGTCCCTAGTTAGCCATTCAAGGAAAATAAAACATTACAAAGGCAGGATAAACAACTAAGCTTTTCCAAATCCAACTGATGAATAATTTATTTCTCTTATCTTTCAATTTAATTTTTTTATTATATTATTATTACCTTCTATTTTTCCACAGACTCCCACCATAATTGATGGGGAAATTGAGCTAATTAGGACAATGCAATATCTTGCATCTGCATAAAAGACCTGGCAATAAATAAGGAGTGAGGCTTCTTGGATATGTACAGAGATTCCTGTTGGACTGAAGTATTGTCAAAACAACTTTCTCTTGGTTCTCAAGTAATTCTCTTTCTAAATTGAAAGGGAAGAGAAAAACATGGATTCAGATTTTGGAGAAATAAAAAAATTATGATGCATTGAATTTCCAATATTCTGATATTAATCATATTAAGGGAAGAGTTTGGAACTCCACTTTTGTGGACTTAGGGCAAAGCCAGCAGAAGCTAAGTAAAAGTTGATCTTTGACTAACAATATAAATCTTTAAGGAAATTCATAATAAAACTAAGATTCCATGATATATAATACATAAGGACTATTTTTGAACATAAAAAATTAGTATGCTGATTATAAATTAACCATTTCCACTAATAAAGTAGACCTACCAGAGTCTCCCACTTGGCAAGATTTCAATGAATCCAATGCTGGTTTATTGGTGATTGCTCTGTCTGGATCCACAGAAGCTTAGAATTGAGATGATCTCTTAGAAAGTAATAAAATGGCATTTTTATAAAGCAATATACCTAACTTATTCCCATTTAGGTCTTTAGTAGTCATGGGTCTGATTCAGTCTGTGAAGTATCCTGTAAAAATGGTCAGGCAACTCTCAGAAGGCAGCATGACAGAAGAGATATTACAAAATATTCCCACTGAATTTTCCTGCAGCTGAGTTTACAAAGAGAGTGAAAAGGAAGGTGTGGGTTTTCCTTGAGTTTACATTTTGAGTCTTCCATTAATAATTCTCAATCATCCTTGTCAGGGACCCACAACGAAATTGTGTCGTAAACTGCATAAAAAAATCCCTTAAAGTTGAAACTTCATATGGAAACCCAAGACAGTGGTACTATTTACATGTCAAATCATGTGTTTTATTGAAGGTATACTTTTCTTTTTTAAATTATATAAGATCTGGCCAACTGTTGATCTCAGGTTATTAAATCACTCAGAAATAAAAACCAATGGGTTATTTCTCATTTTCAAGGAGCTCTATTATTACTCAGCACATTGAAGTGCTCACAACTGCCATGTGAAATAATTTTCACAAGCATTATTTTCTCTACCATTATCACTTGTTCTAGGTGGCTCAGCCAAGAAACTGGCATTAGAATCCAGACTCTTGAATTTTCATCCATTTATCTTGCTGCTCCGACATTTTGATTTTCTTAAAATCCTGAAATATGTGTGGAGTAGCCCCTATAACCTAATTTATTTCTGTTAAATATTGTCCCTATATTTTCCTGTGCTATATCCATATGAACTGAATCACCACCAAATCCCCATTTCTAGACATAAAGTCTCTTTAGTGTTGCTATAAATTATTCAATAGATTCATTCTGCCTCCCAAAGCCTGATGAACGTCATTGTGGAGAGTGTCTCTCCATTGCATGCCATTATTGTTGCCCTATTGTACCAGGTCTGCATGACAAAAATTCTTTGGAAAATCTTTATAATCTGAAATTAATATAAGCTACTCAATTCAGAAAAGGGAAAATAATAAAACATATTCACACTATACTCAGATTTTTTAAATGGTTGAACCAATTTTACTACTCTACTATGGAAGAAATTCAAAGACCAACAAATTCAGGCCCTCTATAAGTCTCTTCATTATTATGTTCTCTACCATAATAAAGTACTTTATCTGGCATCAAAATTACATTAATGCCTTATTCACACTGTTCTTGCAAGAAACAAATACTTCTTTGTGTCTGAGTTTTCCACATGGTTGCCCTGATGAAACATATGCCATTGGAGGACAAATATATTGATGCAAATAAAAAAGAGCAAATTAATTCCAGAACCTAGTTAGAGATAAAAGATGTCATTTCCTTATTTTCTGAAATGCAGCTTATATAAAATGTCATACTGGGCTTTATTTGTGGAGGAGAAGCGTGCTTCAACTTCATAACCGACAATTTTTCTAACTTGACATTTTGTTCATTCCAAAAGTGCTGAACCAAATTGTGGCAACTTCTTCTCACCACTCTTGGCTGACTCATTCAGTAACTCTTAATGTTATTATTGAAGATGAATGAGCCACCCAGGTTTTGGAAGCTTGATTCCAAAAATCTCTGTAAAGTTTTGGTACAAATGTGAAGAGCCAAAGTTTGAATTCTCCTGGATCAGCAAGAATACCCTTTTCCGGGATGACTTGTAATGCTTCCCTTTCTAGTTGAGCTATGATTCTAGAAGCCCTTCTTGGAAATTTTGGTACTCTTGCCAGAAATTGGAGAATAAAAGGAAGAAACTATAAACCTTTCTTAATAGTTATCCAGAATAATTATCAGTAAGTGCACATTTCATCATTACTCGCTGGAACACTTGAACCAACAGGACAGAGATCTTCATGTAAGAATAAAATACTTTCACTCTCAATCAGCACATTTAAGCCTCTCAGCTTTTACATTTCAGACTAAGGTTGAAGTACCATTTTCCCAAATAACTGGATGAAAGGTGAAAAATTAAAACAAGTTTTAACAGTTATTCGGGATGCAAGCTGAACAAATGCAAAAGACTTTTTTATTTTCATTGAATTCACTTGTAACAGTTTGTAGTTAGATATAGCCTTAGATATTCCTATGATTTGGGCCAGAAACAGTATTCTGACCCTGAAATTCTGATACGATATTTAGTCTTTGAAAATAACACACACCTCTGCCCTCTCTGTGCAGCCCAGTTCCTGGTGTATATAGGACAACTCATAAATAATAAATGATGAATAAATAGGAATAAAGTATTTGCTGTTTGCTAAAATGATACCTTCTTTCTCTTCAGAGACGACCATTCATTCTCATGCAAAGTGCCCTTGAAAAAAATAATTTGAGTTTGATGTTAATGGTCAAGTGCCAGTTAGAAGATGTGAAGGGGAGGATGCGAACAGCACTAGTCAGGCCTCAATGAAACTTGATAGTCATTTCTAATTCCCACTCCAGAACATGTCTCCATATCAGGTCTCTTTAAGGAAAAACAACAGGAAATTTAGGCTTTCACTCTTATTTAAAGACAAAACAAAAAACAACTCTACACCTTAACCCTTCTCTGGAATTTCAAATTGATCTTGAAATACTTCACAGCATTTTGAAGTTGTACAGAATCACACTATTTACTGAAGTAGAGGGGGCTTTGCAGGTTTATAAAGGTTTCTATATCATCAACAGCTCAAAATTTCTATGTTAATATTTTCCCTGCCATCAGATCTCTCCCCATATGGAGAATTTCCATTAATTCCAAAGAAATTTTGACTGGAAGTAAAATATAAAATCTCAGAAGATACACAACACTTAAAAGAAGGGAATATATTTTTCTTCCAAGTTGACTTCCTATTCACAAATATTCTCTATTTTGTTAAAATCATCTAATGGATCCTGAATATCAAAATGCAAGTATAGCCAACGATAGGAATGAGTCTTCCAATCCAAAATGTGTTTGTAGTTTGTAGAAGAGTAAAATAATTCCAATGTAATAAAAGAGTCTATAATATGACTAGAGTTACTTTCTATAGGATAATATGTAAATGAAAACAGTTTTTCTTTATAGGTAAAATTAGGTTTAGAGCTTCTCATTGCTAGTAGGAAGTGAGATCAGAAGGACTCAGAGGAGGGCTGGTTGCAAAAAGAGGAATTTGTTGATGTCCATTATAGATTTATTTAGGTACTATATTAATAATTCAAGCACAAATTAGGCAAGGTATAATATTTACAAATACAGTTCACCTACGATTTGTCCTATTTTAGTTTTCTGAATGCCTTTTCCTATTGGTGTTTTGCAGATGAATGAATCTAGCCATTCAGGCGACTTGCCTTTGCAAGACTGGGAATCCCCTTTAGAGTAGAAATTGTTTGGAATTCATGAACATAGTCCCCAAGTCAAAGGAATTAAGTTCGATTCCCTTTGTTGTCTTCAAGGCACCGCAGGATCTTGGGTGGTTAGTGTACAACTTTCAACTTTAGTGTACACCTTTAAATTCCACCATGTTTCGATCCCACCATGTGGGGGATCGAAACACTGAAGACCTGACTCATGCACACCAACTCAGATTTGGAAACTCTCTGTTTTAGGGGAGGAGTCAAACAAGCTGCAATTTAACAAATAATTCTAACTTTTTTAAATGTCTCATCATAAAAACCTAACAGGTATAAGATTTTTTTTTTTCTTTTATTTACTTATTGATTCATTGAACACAAATGGAGTACAGCTATTGTTTCACTGGTTGTACACAAAGTAGAG
>JAJEJO010002665.1:159752-178324 GCA_020662805.1 Glaucomys volans
TCAAATTTAAAAGACCACAAATATCCAAAAATAGTATATTATCAAATAAATTTAGGTTAAGATATAATGGGAGATGCTTTATTTTTATTTATTTTTATTTTCAATCCTAAATTGAAAAATTTTAGTTGAATAGATTTATAGAGCACAAACTGATGTTATAATTTATTATTTCAATATAGAATAATTAAAGTTAATTGGCATATCCATCACTGCAAATTCTTATCTTTGTGTGTATGTGTGTGGTGCAAACATTTGAAATTTACTGTCATTGACTTTGAAAAGTATAATTTCTTTTTTTTTTTTACTATATTCACCATGTAGTACAATATATCTTGAAAGTAAAAGAAACTTATTCCTCCTGCTTAATTGAGGATTCATACCCTTGACCTTCCATCTCCCCAGGTCCCTCCTTCCCCAGGCTCTGGTAACCACTAGTCTACTCTGTTTATTTGAGTTTGATTGTTCTAAATTCCACATATAACTGAGAATATGTGGTATTTTTCTTTCTGTACCTGGATTCTTTGGGAGATGATATTTTAAGAGAATGAGAAAAGTATCAGAAAAAATGGCAAAGTAGGAAATTCCAAAGACCCATTCTTCAACAGAATCCCTGAAAAGGCTGACAAAACCTGTCAGAATCAGCTTGGTCTGAACTCTGGAAGATTATCAAAGACTTACTGCAGTCATGCGAGTTCTTAAATAAGAAAGGGGTAACTGAAACCTGATAGGACATTAATGTGGCATTTTTACCTACCTATGCCTCACTTCATGCCCTTTAGTACAACAGTAATCAGATTTGCACAAGCAAAAGAAAGAACCAGTAAACTTGGAAATAGGTCAGCTCAAAGTATCCAATTTGAATAACAGAAAGAAAAAGGACCAAGAAGAAAAATAGTAGCTCAGAGTCCCATGGGACCTCATTAAACTTACCAACATATATATATATAGGTAGTCTCAGAGAAGAGGAAATGGGCACAAAAATATCTGAAAAATAATGGCTAAAAATGTTTGAAATTTGATGAAATACATACATCTACACATCCAAACAATTAAACAAACTGCAAATAGAATAAACTCAGAGTTCCACGTTGAGATATATTGTAATTAAGCTGCTGTAAGATAAAGATAGTGTCTGGAAAACAGCCAGAAATAAATAATTTGTTGTGTAAAAGGAATCCTAAATAAAATGAACAGAAGATATTTTATCAAAAATCATAGAGGAATAAGACAATGAGATGACATTTTAAAGTGCTTAAAGAAAAAAAAAATCAGCCAAGATTTCTACACCTGCTACAACTATCTTCCAAAAATGAAGGATAATTCAGGATATTTCCAAACAAAAACTGAGATAGTTTATCATTCAACAAAAATTCTTAAAGGATGAGGATTATCTTTCAAGTTGAAATTAAAGGACAACTAGATAGTAACTTGAAGTCATACAAAGGACAATAAAAATAACAAAATAAATAATTGTAAATGTCAGCATTATTCTATTTTTAGCTAATTACTTTTTCCTATGTTATTTAAAAGAAAAATGCGTAAAACAATTATTATAATCCTATGTTCATTAACAGAAAATATATAAAGAATTATAACAATAGCAAGACATGGGGAAAGGACAGAGATATATAGAAACTGTTTTTATGTCATTGAAGCTAAGTTCATATTAATTCAAACTGGATTGTTTTAAATAAAATGTAATTATCACTCAAAAGGTAACCAGTGATAAGATATTTTGTAAATAAAGAAAAGGAAATGAAAAGGGAACCAAAACAGTACACTAGAAAAAACAGCAACTAAACACAAAAGAATTAATGGAGGACTTGAAGATCAAAACAAACAATAAGAAAAGATACATAACATATAGAAGACAAATAACAAAATGGTGGAAATAAATCCTTCCTTTTCACACTCTAAATGTAAATGGAATAAACTCTCCAATTAAAAGTCAGACGTTAAAGGAAGAGTTCTTTTGTTGTTGTTCTTTTTCAATGTGTGTGTATATTTTTTCCATGCAAATAATAAGCAAAAGGAAAGTTTGGGTTGCCACATTAACAACAGATAAAATAGACTGTATATCAGAAATTGTTGTGAGACAAAGATGGACATTATATAATTACAAAAGGGTCGATACAGCAAGAAGATACAATAATTATTAACATGTACACACCAAATAACAAAGTCTCAATATATAGGAAGCAAAAAATGACAGAATTGAAGGGATAAATAGGCAGTTCATACTGACAGTCACAGACTTGAACATCCCACTATCCAGAATAGAAAGAACAAAAGAATTAGTCAGAAGATCAGTTAGGAAATCAAGGACTAGAACAACAGCAAACATAAGCTGGACTTACTAGACATACAGAACAGTCCCCCTTAAACAGTAGAACACACATATTCTTTGCGTACAGGATAGACAATATGTTAGGCCACAAAATGAGTTTCAACAAATTTGAAAAGATTAAAATTTATAAAGTATCTTGTGAGACCACAATGGAATAAAGTTAGAAATCAATAAGAGATAAAAAATACGAATTCACAAATATGTGGAAATCAACACACTCTTAAACAACCAAAGGAAAAGAATTAAATTGAAAATATAATCCAAGAATTCTGGAGGATAAAATACAACCATTAAAACCGATGAACATGTACTAGCATAGAAAAATATTCATGTTATATCAAGTTTGAAAAGGAAAACACCTGTTGAAAATGTGGGTGTGTATAAAAGAGTCCCTTTAAAATGTCACACTACTTAGATACACGGAAACCAAAAAGCATCTGAACAGATGTAAGGCAAAAGTCCATTATGGTTATCTTTAGTTGATTACTACTTTTTTCTGTCTACACATCTGCATTTTCCAGGTTTCTCCAAGGGGTATGTATTATTTGAGTACATTTTTAGTGAAAAATAAATAGGGGCTACTATGAGAAAATCATTGGACATGTAGTTTTGAATAGGATTATTTCTTCTATTGTTATTTTTAATACACAAAGTCAGTGAAACAAGCAGATAAAAAATGGAGATTATTTTAAATCAGCAAAAAGTTGAATGAACATAACAAAAAATTTCAACAAAATCATTATATGATGTAGACTTTTGAAGAATTTTTCAATCAGAATATTTAGCTACTGCCCAGATTTCTCTTTGATGTGATTTATGGTTGGATAACTTAGGCTTCAAGAAGAAAGTAAATACACCCTAGCCTTAAGAAGCACAATTTCAGGTGGGTGATTATTTTACTGCTACCAGTATTTGGAGTAGCCCTTTCAGGATGATTGATCCTCTGGGGAAGAGAGAGGAATTTCCCCTCTGACAATCTGGGGCTCCTTAGGGCTCTCAGCAGTGCTTGCTTTGTTTTGACATTATTGGAAATCCAGTTGCGTTAGATTAGCTGCAAGGATTCAGATGTTATGGGAATGAAACATCCAAATACATTTTCTCTCTGGAGCCTTGTCTTTGTTCTAATATAAGGAAACTTTTATCCTCTCAAAGTTATCTGTAAATTCAGTAAGGAAAAACTTTAATCAAAAAAGGTAAACCTAATCATAGAGTGTGGACTTAAATGGCAATGGCAGGAACAGGGAGCAGGAGGAGGAGGGAAGGGAAAGGGGAAGGACTGGGGACTGAATTAGAGCAAATTATATTCCATGCTTTTGTAATTATGTCAAAATGAATCCAAATGTTATGTATGACTAAAAAAAATCAATAAAAAAGGGGCAATGGAAAAGCAAGGAGAGACCTTTTTTTTTTGTACAGCTATTGTTTCTCTGGTTGTACACAAAGTAGAATCACACCATCTGTGCATTCATCCATGTACACAGGGCAATGATGTCTGTCACACATTCTGTTATTATTCTTACCCCCCACGCCGCCCCCACCCCTCCCTTCCCTCTATGCTATCTATCCTTCCTCCATTCTTGCCACCCTTCCCCCCACCCCCGCATTATGCATCATCATTCACTTATCAGAGAGATCATTCGGCCTTTGGATTTTGGGGATTGGCTAATCTCACTTAGCATGACAGTCTTCAACATCATTCATTTACCTGCAAATGCCATAATTTTATTCTTCTTTATGGCTGAGAAGGAGAGACCTTTTTAAATCTCTGAACTTAGTAGCAAATGCAGATCTTCTTCAGGAGACAATGAAGCTTGAGAACTGTTCTACCCCAACACAGAGAGGAGATCAGGAGCACTTATCACACTCTTTCCATTATTTTCTGTAATATAAGGTGCTACTCATTGGGCAAATTTTAAAAAAGCAGTATGGAGATTCCTTTGAAAACTCAGAATGGAACCACCATTTGACCCAGCTATCTCTCTCCTTGGCCTATACCCAAAGGACTTAAAATCAGCATACTATAGTGATGCAGCCGCATCAATGTTCATAGCCGCTCAATTCACAATAGCTAGATTGTGGAACCAACCTAGATGCCCTTCCATAGAGGAATGGATAAAGAAACCGTGGTATATATACACAATGGAATATTATTCAGCCATAAAGAAGAATAAAATTATGGCACTTGCAGGTAAATGGATGAAATGGGAGAAAATCATGTTAAGTGAAATAAGCCAATCCCAAGAAACCAAAGGCCAAATGATCTCTCTTATAAGTGGTTGATGACACATAGCGGGGGATTGGGGGAGGCACAGGAAGAATGGAGAAGGGATGGATTGTATAGAAGAAAATGAGGGGTGGGGAGGGGGCAGGGAAGGAAAGATAATAGAATGAGACAAACATCCATACCCTATGCATATGTATAAATATGCAAATTGTATGATTCTACTTTGTGTACAACCAGAAAAATGATAGTTGTACTCCATTTGTGTACAATGACCTAAAATTTAAAAAAATAAGTTAATTTTAAAAAAATAATAAGGTGAAAATAAATCTGTTTGTAAAACACCTTAAATTTATCAGAAAAAATTCTGTTCCACATGACCCTTGACATTTTTACACCCTGATTCTCACTACTTTTGTCCTCAGAGAATAGAACTCCACTTTTCTCTAATACCCTTGGCCAATACGTTGCCTTTTCTAGTTTTTCTCAGCATTTAGCTAGGGAATACCTTTCCCATATTTTACATATGAGTGTGCCTTCTTCGTTGGCCATAAAAAGGAAACTCTGACAGTGTTTATTGTAATTTAGATCAATACATATTCAACAGTAGCATGACATTGCATGCTGAATTCAAGGATTAAAAAAAATGACAATTCATAATGTCCCAGAGATAACTAAAGAGAAATTTCTGACTTCATCCCACAGGTTGGAGTCCTGAAAATCTACACAAAAATGAGCCGACCTCCTCCAGGGGACACTTCTGACTTTCACCATCAGAAGAAAAGCAACTTGACCACAGAATTCTGCTTGTCTTTGTCCATTTTCATTAGATTGTGGATACTTTCACAGTCAGAAATATTTCCTCAAACAGTGCCTTACACGTATCAGACTCAACAAATTTTGTGAATTTGTTTTTCTAATGATTCCCTGCAGAGTTGGGAATCCAAATAGACAGAATCCAGTCTTCAGGACAAAGCACAGGCCCTTCCCTGAATGTAGGTGTGGTGTCAGGTGATAGGACCAGCAGGACAATCAAAGAGCCTTCTCTCAGGTTCAGCTGGCACTTTACCACCTCAGACTGACACCTTTTTATTACAGGTTCCCTTGCCTGTTTCCACTGCAAATGGTTTTTGTAAATTCTGTAATTAATTAATTTTCTTAGAAATCATACTTGATATCCTTTTTCTCATTTTTAAGTGACACACACACACCTAGAAAAAATGAGATATAAAAAAAATTGGGGAACAAAAATATTTTGTTCCATATCAGTTGAACATTTATAAGGGAGTATAGTATTTGTATATTTTTCCTCAAGTGGACTCTGATATTCTAATACTAGACATCGGAGATTAAGTGACTACAGGGACAGGTGAATGCCATATAATGTTGTATCTTTAAAACTCCAAAAATTTTAATTTTAATGAGGTCCAATTTTATTGAGTTCTACACATTTTGATTAATATTTCAAATTTGTATTAAGTACAAAAATGCTCATGATGGTTATATTTTATTCATAGCTTGTTTTTAATTAATTTGAAATGTCCCTTTTCATTCTTTTAATGCATTTATCATCAATTCTGCATACTATGATATTTGATTCTCTGTGTGTATACACACATATATTTCTACATTATTTTCTTTCCATGCTAATAATAATTTCATCAGTGAGAACTGTAGGACATAATGTCCACTTATTTCAAAATTACATTAAAAATGTGTAATCGGGATTAAAGGTAACACATGCTATAATCAAATGGTGCAATCACTTCAACAGGCATCAGATATAACTGTTATGAAACATAGTGCTATCAAATCAATCTATAGACAATGTGCCATAATAATTGCATTTCATTTGACTATAAAGTCCAAACACAAGACTATATTTTAATACATGATCATTAATTATATACATTAACAAGAAAAGGCCCCAAATTGAATTTTTTATTCCAAAGATTCCTCAATTTAAAAAACAAAACAACAAAAAAAAACCAACCTGCCTTACTTTGTAACAGCCTGATCTTGCTAGAGCCTAACTGTCTGGAAATGGAAGCAGTGTGGTCCTGATTCCTGATTCAAGTAGTGAACCTCTGGAAAGCTCATGGTTCTCTCCGTCTAACATTCATAGAATTGCTAAGAAAGAGGAGCCTTAGGCCAGGCACAGTGACACACATCTATAATCCCAGCAGCTCGGAGGCTGAGGCAAGAGGATAGCAAGTTCAAAGCCAGCCTCAGCAAAAGTGATGCCCTGAGCAACTCAATGACACCCTGTATCTAAACAAAAAATAAAATAGGGCTGGGGATGTGGCTCAGTGGTTGAGTGCCCCTGAGTTCAATCTCCAGTAACTCCCCCCCCCAAAAAAATGGAAAGATGGGGCCTTAGCGATGTACAGTTAGGCCCTGATGTCTAAATGGGACATTATTCTTTCATTTTTATCTCTTATAGCACTCTTTTTTTTAAGATCCATCTTTTTCTCTCTTCCCTTCTCCTATGATCACATGATTAGCATGGGGCTTAAAGGCCCACTGACCACCCAAGGTAGGGATCTGGAAAAGAAGGAAGGAAAACCCCACTTTCCTTTTCAAGCAAAGCAGGAAGACACAGTGCCAGGGCCAAAGCAGGATCCTTGGGGAAAATAATTCCTGAGAAATTTAGATAAAAGGAATCCTTGAAACTCGCCTGTGATCCAACCCAGCTGAGAATCTGGAGGCCAGGTGGATGTTAGGTCCTATTAAGCACTTCCTATTAATAAGTATTGTCCATTTGCCTGAGACATCAACTCTAGAATTCAGAAGTGTTTACTATAATTAGCCAAGGATTAGTCTCACTCTTACAGAGGTTTTTTTCTCTTTACTAGGGTGGAAGAGCCTCTCCTTGCTTGTAGGTCCACACTGGCAGAAAAGGCATGTCAGGAGCTGGAGAGCCCCAGAACTAAAAATGGCCAAGTAGTCTTTCATAATTGACTTCCATATTCAAAATAGTTTGTCCTTGGTCTTTTCTCTATTATTCTTCTGTATTTAATCTATTTATCAATGTACCTCCCTACATCTATTTATCTGTATTATATCTTGTAGTGGAACATCTGAGAATAATTTCTGGATTCTTTATATACCAAAAACAGACGTTGTAAGAGCAGAAGTGCTAGGAACTCCTGCATAGAGATCAAGGATTTCCTTTAGCTGTTGTTATCTCCGATGGTTAGTATTACATGTTAGCTTGATTGGGCTATAGTAACCTAGTTATTCAAACACTAAACCTGGTGTTGCTGTGGAAATATCTCATAGATGTGATTAACATCTGAAATTAGTTGACTTTTAGTCAAAGAGATTGTTCTCAGTGAAGTGGGTGGCTTTCATACAATCAATTGAAACATCTTAGAACCAACATTGAGGTTTCCCTGAGAAAGAAGAAATTCTGCTTCAAGATTGCAGGATCATCAGCCCCCTATTCAAGAGTTTAGAGATTTCTATTCTTTCTGACAGATTTTGTATTTTCCAGTACCAAAATTACAAGTCAACTCCTTGAAGTAAACTTTTTAATACACATCCACATGTACATGTATGTAGACCTTCCACTGGTTTTGTTTCTCTGAAAGACCCTGGCAGATGTGCCATGTTACTTCTTGACACAAGCTACCCTAGCAAATGAAGGATAAACATCAAACTTTTCCAAAAGATCGTTAAATGATACTACTATGCACCAGGGGATAAGTTTCACTCTTTTGAAGTATTCCTGCCCATTTGGTGATTCTATATCAGGTGTTGCCAGGCCCTACCTGCATGCTGCTTTGCCCATCTTTAATTTTTTCCACCTCTTAGACCCAATGGCAATCCTCCAAGGCAATTAGGTATTACCTTTTGTTGTATCAGCTCTTTGTACTTATATCTTGTAGTAAAACTTGCCATTCAGATTCATAAGCTCTGGTTTTTATATATGGAGGAGAATTTTGCAATTTGGAAGCCCATTTACTTTCTCACCAAGGCCTGACTGTTTTAGTCAACTTTATCATTGCTGTGATCAAAAGACCCGACAAGAACAATTTAAAAGAGGAAAAGTTTATTTAGGGGCTTTAGTTTCAGAGATCTCAGTCCATAGATGGTTGATTCTATTCCTTAGGGCCCAAGGCAAGGCAGAACATCATGGCAGAAGG
Organism: Glaucomys volans; assembly: GCA_020662805.1. NCBI lineage: Eukaryota > Metazoa > Chordata > Mammalia > Rodentia > Sciuridae > Glaucomys > Glaucomys volans. Next base: position 168,469 of record JAJEJO010002665.1, read on the forward strand.
GTATGATAGAGAATGCAGTTCAAGACATCACACCAGGAAGCAGAAAGAGAGAACTAAACTCATCTCACAAAATATATACCCCAGAGGCACGCCCCCAGGGATCCACTTCCTCCAGCCACACCCTGCCTGCCTTCAGTTACCACTCAGTTATTCCCTTTGAGGGAACTAATTCACTAATTTGGTTAAAGCTCTCATAATCCAATTGTTTCACCTCTAAACCTTCTTGTATTGTCTCACATATGAGCTTTTGGGAACAACTAATATTTAAACCCTAATACTGACCTTCTAGTATTTTACTAGAGACTCAAAAAGCAGATTTGTGGCTGAGCAGTGAATTTATTCTTCCAGAAGAGGTATATGCAGGTTCTGGAGTACCAAAATTCATTGATTCTATGGGAGGGAAATCACATGGCATGATTATTTCAAGGGAATTAAAAATATTCCTAATTCTGATTAATGGATATCCTTGTGACCCAACTGGCCTGAACTTAAAGCAACAACTGACCAACAAGTTTTGATCAATTACATTATTTGCTCACCATTATTTCTTCCCTTCTCATTTAGACATATTTTTGTAGAGACACTTCCAGAAGTCACTGACATAGGGTTTGAACAGGTAACTTGCTTTGATCAAAGGAATGTTAGAGGAGATAATGTAAACTACATTGAACCAGAGTTTTTAAGTGTATTTGTGTAGTTTGGTGCCCTCTTACAAATAACAATGAAAAGATAATATCACAGAGAATCACAGTTTCTTCAATCTGAGTTCCAGAGTAAGAAGACATATGCACCAATCCTAGCCAAACCTAGACCAGCTAAGTCCAGCTAATCCAATCCAATATCCAGCTCCATAAGCAAGAAGTAAATGTTTATTTATATAAGTCAACTGAGATTTGATGGGATTGTTTGTTACACAGCATTATTGCAGCAAAAGGCTGACTAGCACAGCAGTCTTATAGTAAATCACTATTGTATGTTCTGTCATTTATACTATAGGTTTAATTTAAATTATATATACAATTGTCCAGCTTAATCAATTCTCTGTATGAATTGGCAAAGAAAAATAATTTGAACTATATAGTTTTTGTAACCATATTGAGGGGAATGCAGGGGAAATATATCTGTAATTTGGTCCATTCCTACTTCTATAATGAAATAACAAAGTATGAGTACTTTATAAACAATAGAAATTTACTTTTCACAGTTATGGAAGCTGGGAAGTCCAAGATTAAGAGACCAGAAGATTCAATATCTGCTGAAAACTCATTCTCTGCTTTAAGACAACCTCCTTTTTTGCATCCTCATGACAGAAGGGGCATAAAGGTAATGAAAGCTGTGTCCTCATGTGACAAGAGAGATGAAATGGCTAGAAAGCTCTCTGAAATTTTATCTATCTATCTATCTATCTATCTATCTATCTATCTATCATCTATCTATCTATCTATCATCTATCTATCTATCTATCTATCATACTAGAGATTGAACCCAGGGGCACTCTACCACGGAGCTACATACCACCCCTTTCTAATTTTTCATTTTGAGATAGGGTCTCACTAAGTTGCCTAGGTAGCCTTAAATTCACAATCCTCCAGAGTATAGTCAATCTGGATAGGTTGTATGGTGACAAAGAATACCTATCCATTGGGAGAACAAGTACACTGTCTATAAACAACTGTAGACTTACACAACTGCAGCATGAGGATAGAAGAATAAACTAGAGACAAAATTTGGTATTTACATATTACTACAAGTATCTCTTTCCTATATATTATGTTGACATCTGTGATGGCCTGTCTAAATAACTCAGGGCATCAGAGGATTGCTCTCTCCTGTAAGCCAAGATAACTTTGGCAAACATATCTGTATAATGTGTGCACTGGGCACATTTCCTCGTTGAATTATTCAATTAATCTGATAATGAGAGCACATTAACACAGTTAAACACTCAGGTGAATAAAAGATTCACTTTGAAGTGCAGAAATTTCTCAAGTCATCTCTGTGTTAACAAGTGATGATTCCATGACTACCATCATCCAGGGAGGGAGAAACTTTCAAAAAGGTAAGCTAGAGTTGAGCATGCTAGAGGCCTTTTCTGGCATGATTTCAAGGAGATGAAAGGTAGAGACCGTTTCCAATGTTCACTTGAGCCATCACTCTTTTTAGAATAAATGTGCTGAATTTTAAGAGCCAGAAAAACAAGGTGTAGTTCTCCAATGAATCTTATTCTTCTGAACCCTAATGAGAGAGATGAACACTGGCATAGGTATCAAAACATCTGATTTCTGATCTTCCCTCTGCAAAGCCCCTCCTGCACAACCTACAGAATCATCAGACTTCCTTATCTCAGTTCTCACTCTGTAAAATGGGAGACTTTGGTGCACTTATTGCCATAATACATATCACAAAACACCGACAAAACTTATTTTGCAAGTAAAAGAGTCACCCATAAATGCAAATTTGGAAAATCTATTATCTAAATTCAATGTGTACATTATGAAACACCTGCCAGTTACCCTGGCTGTCTCGAAACTGGGGACCATTACCAACAGTGGCTTGCGTGGGTAAATGCCAGCTTGTATCATTATTAGCCTGCTCTGTCTCTCTAACTAGTATTTATATTCCTCAAAATAAGGACCATTTCTTAACTCTCTCTCTCTCTCTTTCTCTCTCTCTCTCTCTCTCTCTCTCTCTTTCTTTCTTTAGGTTTTGCTTGTTCAGTTTTTATTTTTTAATTTTTAATCTTTTTATTTTTTAACTCTTCTAATCTTTATGACAGTACAATACAGAAAGCACAAAGATTCCATTAATTTCTTAAGTAGTTAATAACTGCCATTTATTGGTTCTGTTCCATGTTTCCAGACCCCATGCCAGGCATTTTATATTCACTATCTCTAATCTCTGTAATTGCACAGTAAATCCAAAAGAAAACATTATCTCTATCTTACAGATCAAGAAACTGAGGCACAGAGAGGCTATGTAACTAAACCATGACCACACTGCTAGTCTAATAAGAATAATTATGGATTTAATGAATAATATATGCTTTAAATAACTTGATGTTCAGGATTAACATGGAAAGTAGAAGCTAAAACAAAGTATCACTAGTAATTGTTAATTGCTTATATATTTTACTGGCCTAAAGTATTTATTCAGTGTCTACTGGGATCAGGGAGTTGCCTTGGATCTTACTTAACCTTTGAACCCAAAGCTTTTCTTGCACATCAGTGTCTAGAGAAGAAATTAAACATATGTGAATGTTTGTCTCTTAACAAAGAAATCAGTTCAATCACATGTCTGTCTGGCCTAAATCTTTCTTTACGAATCTTCATATTGAACTTATGAAAGGGGAGTTGTTTTTGTCAAAGTCTCATGCTCACTTGCCATTGAAATAATGTCCACTGGTTTTATCTATAATTTACATTATAGATGCACATTAGCTCAAGAAGAAAAACATAAAAGCAAGACAAGGGAGATAATTGGGGGACAAATGATACAACATAATTTTTTAAAACACTGAACTTATATGAATATAGTAATTAAGTCTTTCTCTTTAGAAGCTAAAAATGAATAATTTTCCCCTTAAATTGTGAAAATATGTTACCCTAAATTTATCTCAGTTGGGTGTTATTTCTCTACTGACCTCCTCATCATCATAATCTGATAATGTGGATGAGTCATTTAGATGAGTTTCCTCCTCATAATATCTCATTCATGATCGGGAAAGGACATTTAGCTAACCACCCTCTTTTTGCTGCTGAGGAAATTAGAGCCCAGACAGATGAAGTGACCAGATTGTGGTCAGTCAGCTGGCCAATGTCAGAGTTGCAATTAGAAACCAGTTTCTTTCCATTACCCCAACCCCAGATTTCCAAATTGTACATTTAAAAATAGACCATCCTTTTCTCATGTAATAATTAAAAAATACAATGTAAGCTCAAGAAACACATCTCTTTCTTCAGTCATGAATTAGCTTATGACTTGAAGAGTAAGCCTTCCGAACTATGTGAATCAATTCTGCTCACCACAGCAGCAGGAACACGGGGTCACCCTTTTCTTGTTTACAAAGAAGCTCATATTTAGTGTTATATTTAGCCATCACTGCAATCCTTAAGCGGTTATTATGAACTTGACTTTGTAGATGAGGAAACTGTTGATCAGAGACTAAATCATCCAACTAGTGGGTGACAGAGTCAGAACTCAAAACTGACTTTGTAAACTTGACTTCACTGCTTCCTCTATTTCAACACATTTCCTGATTCTTTTCATGGCACAGTTGCCTAATGATCCCAGTGGATTCAAGCTCCTACTTTCAGAGTGGAGAGTTTGGGCCAGGAGATGGCTTACTGGACAGTGACAATATTCACAGCTCCAAGCTCATTTGGGTGAGGCCCCATGTAAGTGCTCATCAGCAGGATATGGAGCATAAATGTCATGTGGCGGAAGACATGCCTTCTCCACCCGCTCTTTTTCCTCATCTATTGACTTATGCTGGTTTCCAGGGTATCCTGGGAAGACCCATGTTAAAGACAATAAGTCCTTGAGCCATGGTCCCTAAATATCAGTGGAGCAATCATGCCTTCCACCCCTGCTCTGTTAACCAGAAACAACCACAATGGATTTTTAATTACATGAGCAAAAACAAATGTTTCTTGTGAAAACCATTGAAATTGTGGGGTTCATCTGTTACAGCAGCCAGTGTGCCCTAATCAAAATGCACATACTTTTTCTTGGAGACTAGAGTTGAGATTTCTGTTATCTCCTAACAAATCTCCATAACATTTGTTTACTAATCCATTGATTTTAATTGTGCTAAATGAAAATGATTCTCTCCCAATGACCTCTTTCTATCCCTTACTTTTCAACCAGTTTAAAATTAATGATAATTTCTATCCTATATTTCTTTTTGTGACACTCAGAAGTATTGCAATAGTCCCTTGATGGCATAATTAATTGTAAAATATGACAAAAATTAAAATTAAAAAGATCTGTGCTACTTAAATCCCATCCTCAAAAATAATTTTTAGGAAATTTTACATCTGACTGGGAAGGGAGTGGTGGTCTGGAATTAATCAGTGAGGATTTATTGAGTCTCCTAAGTGTATGGCTTATACGTGGTTTTCCCTGATAGTTGGCAACCCTCAAAGCCTTAACCCTGAGAATGCTCCCTCAGGAACACACAGGACCTGTTGTCTGGGCACCAGCTCCAAAATGTAGCCTAAAACACCAGCCTAAGAGCTCAAATCTTTTGCATTTCCCCCACCACATCGAGGGCCTGAGGTCTCTACTCTGTACATTTCCTTGATGTGGTTACTCTGGAGTGAGGAGTAGGGGGAAAGAATGCTTTTGAGAAAGGTACCTAGAGAATTTATTTTGACAACTCCCTCCTCCACCCTAGGCTTTGCACTCTCTCTCTCCCCAAAGCTTCAAAGTATTACTCCTTTTAATATCTCAAGTCTAAAGCCTAAATCCAAAATCTGAAAAGAAGGAAAGTTTTGCCCACAAAGCAGCCCCCATAACAAATGATGAATGCTCCAAGTGCTTTTTGGAAAAATCCTGAAAGCAGAGTTTGGTCACTAGAGTAAATCCCCATAGAAAAAGAAATAAATCTCTGTGACATCTACTAATGTACACCATTTCCCTTAAACACCTCTTCCTGTCCAGTTTCTACACCTCCTTCCCTCTTTACCCAATGCTGCTTTTGTTCTGTTTTGGCCTTCAGGGGATGACTTAGCCCACAGATGGTACCAGGAAAACCAAGGGTATTGCATCCAGCTGTGTGTAAGCAGATTGGTGCATTAAAGCCCCTGATTTAGGATCTGAAATAAAAATCAGTGTAAGCAGAAAGATGGTTGCTTTTCTTTCTCTACTTTTTGTGCTTTATTTATTCTTTTGCTCACAAAGCATTTGTCATTTATCTATGATGTTGGCAGTATTTAAGGCAGTAGAGAAATAAAGATAAAAGAGATGTGATCTCCATTTCCCAGGTGCAGGTTACATACTTAAAGACCCAAAACAAACTGTACAACTAAAACGTGAGGAATAAGGAATTCAGGACCAATTAAGTGGAAAACGTGCACGTGTTGGGAACATGTGACGCACGAGTCAGAAAAGATATACTCTTGTTTTATTTGTTTATTTATTTATAGGAGATAGAGAATGGATTATCAGAAAAACACTGGCATATAACACCTGGAGAGAGATCCCTGGACTGCACGCAAAGTGAGTCAGACTGTAATTATAGCCTGGGGTTTAGATTAGTTCTCCTTGACTTCAGAGGTGTGGATCCTGGGACAGTGCACAGGGACAGAGCCACAGAGGTGGTGAAGATTTGGAAAAGAAGGCTTAGAAGGAGCTCTTGGAAGCAGCAGTAGTCCCCGATTATATCTGGATTCACATTTGGCTTTACCATGGATCAAGATCCAAATGAGTGCCAAAGAGGCACTCCAGACTGAACTTCCATTATGGAAAGTCCACTCTTTGATGGCTATTTTGATGTCAGAATGGGCCAATCCAGAGAAGCCACATGAGTCACCTTGAACTCTGCCTGCTTTGCATTATTGCCTATTGATTCTCCTCCCTGGAGGTTCTTCAGACAGCTGGACCACATTGTGGCATGACATGCTTCTCATTTTCCCCACAAACATCCCTGATTGAAGGCAGATGACACACGACCTTAAGCTCACCTTTGGGAAACTGTGCTAAGCCTGGTTTAGCACTGAGAGGTTGTAGCATGGATGTTATTTCTATCTTCCAACTCTATGGGTCATGGGTTATTTTCTAGAACTACAGCTGTTGTGCATTGCCAGAAAGATCAGAACCAGATTGAAATGGTGTTTAAGTTAAATATCCAGATAATTAGACTCTCTGAACCCAACTATTGAGAAGTCCTTAAGAACAGAATAAACACTCACCTGTCTTAGAAGTTTCAATACAATTCTCCATAAAAGATGATTTCTTAATGTCCCCTCTAACACTGTACCAATACATCCCAAAAACGCAGGTGCTAGCCTTTCCCCTAGTTTTTACCTCCTTTTTGTTTTTTTGTTTTTGTTTTTGCTTTGTTCCTCTGTTTGAGGATTGTAGGAACAGAAGGGAGGTGGTAAATATGAAAATAAACTGCACCCACCCTCCGGTTCTTCTATGAGCCTGAAAATGTCCTGATAATTTTAAAATCTGAGTAACTATTGCTTCATTTAAATGCATTTTCTTGGCTTGATTCTTGTGGCACCCTCTTTGGTGTCTTTCATCATCTTCATCAGCATCAGCATCATCATCCCTAAACTATATTGTGTTCTCACTCTAATAGGTGATGTGCTAACTCCTCCATAGGTACCACCTCTTGTAAACCTCATAATAATTCTATGAAGTACCTACTGTGAGTGTCCCTATTTTGCATGTGAGGAAACAAACTGAAAGAGACTATGTGACTTGTCCACTGGTAATAATATTTATTTGGGGGGCTACCTCAAGGTATCTGGTAAGAAATCATTCTTCTGACTTGAGGCACTACATTTGTAGGGTGATTTCTGTTTTTTGTTTTGTTTTGTTTTGTTTTTCTTTTTTAAGAATGGTCTCACCATTTGCCCAAACCGACCCCAAATTCTTAGGTTCAAGCATCTTCGTTCTTCAGCCTTCCAAGTAGTTGAGATTACAGGTGCATGCCCAGCTATTCTGCATTTCTTGAATTAATTTTAAGTGAATGAAACATGCTGGGTCCTTTATTCTCAAAGTCCTACTATGCTACTCTCTCTGCTCTTCAAAACTATTATCTTCTCCTTGCTCTCTTCTCTCAATCTCACCTCCATTCTCACCCTCCACCCATGTCTGAGATTCTAGGCACCTCTCCTTCCACCCTTCTCTCCTAACTACACGAGGCCAAAGAATGAAACACAGGTGCAGAGGAGCCCTTTCTCATATAGACCTGTAGTAAAGGGGCTTTTATTTGCCAGAATTCCTAAGGACTTTTATGGCAAGGAGAGAACTTTTCCCTGCTCTCAATATTTGGCAAGTTTCCAAACTCTCAATGAAGTAATTTATTCCATATGAAAAACAACAACTAATTCAAACATTTTATGCACCTGACACCATCACATTAGTGGCATCAGATTACATATTCAGTAAGGACTTTTGCCACATGCTGTTGCAATTAACCACATGGGAATGTGCAGGCTGGGACTCCTCACAGTTATTCAATCAGAGACATAGTACAATATACAGAGCACTAAGAAGTGAAAATGCCCTTGGAACAGAGCTATATCTCATTAGGAAATGAAATCGTGGCTTTCTAGGGAATGACAGCTGTGTCAGGGGGAGATGGCAGCCTGGATTTCTAGTTATCACCCAGGTAACTACCCTTTAATCCTCAGTTTTGTGTCAGATTTTTGATAAAGAAACTCCAAATAAATTTCTAGATGGTCTGACTGAGGCACAGCCTCAGTGCCTACAGATTTTAGATGCCTGATGGGTCAGAAAAACCCAGTTGGAGCCTGGGTAAGAGAATCCACTAATCCTTAACCTAGACATTGCATTGAGACCAATGGAAATAAATCCAATTGGAAATGCCTGGGGTTCCCTACTAAGGCATCTAAAATAGCACCTAAGAATCTGCTTCTGAAACTGTTTTACTTTTCGACTTTTCCAAGGACCCTTGCACTCTCAAGCTCCTCCACACTGCTCAGGGCTTCCTGCCCAGAATTCTAGACCTGGACCTACATCTCCTCTCTGCTCCTATCATGTTCAACTGTTGAGGTCCTTGTTTCTGACAGGTGCTTCTGACTTGGTTTTGGAATTGTGACTATCTGCCTAAGGAGACGGAAATTTGGGGGCATTATTTTATGACTGATCTTTGCTATCTCCAATTCCAATGACAATGGAATGTACAGACTAATCGTTTTGCTTAACGCTGTAGAAACAGTTTAGAATTTCTTCTATGGAATTCTGAGTCCTTGCTCCTGATCAGCTGAGGACTTGGGACAGCCTTCAAAATATGTCTGATTTAGTTCTGCAGAGAAAATCTGTTCTATGGAAACATTTATGTAACCAATGCCAGTTGTCAAATTGCAGGTTAAGGCATCAGCATTGATCATGAAGATGGCATAAGAATGAATGGGCCACTGTCTACAGTTAACATACCCAGAGGCCATACCCACACCACTTTGGAAAATTAGCATGGAACATACTCTTTTCCCACTTGTCAGTGGACATTTAAGTATCTTAATAAATATAGGATTTATGTTATTGCCACCTACTGTTACATACTGTGGCAGAGACAGTGGTATGTGCTCATGAAACCTTTTCTTTTTTTCTTCTAGGCATAAAACTGGACCACATTTTCCAGCCTCCCCTGAAGTTGGTTGAAGCCATACAACTGAGCTCTGCCAGTGGAATGTGGGCAGAAGTGAAGCTAAGGCACTTCTAATCTGGCCCCTAAACTCCCTGTGTGGTCCTCAGTAGGCTCTCTGTCCCCTTTATCCACCTAATTAATACAATGAAGGACAAACACTAAAGCATGGCAGAGTCATGCTGAGGAAGAACCTGAGGCCCAGAATGACTGTGTGGAAAAGAACATACATCCTCACCCCTTCCCCTCCATACCCTCACCAGCTGTGACGTCAGTCAGAAATTTATTTTTCTTGTCTCAAACATGTCCCCAATATCAGTGACTTGTTACAATTATCCTGGCTAAAAAATGTATTTCCCTGTGTTCAGGGAGATTTACTGAGTATCACTGACATAACTGGTGCAAAGAGGACCAGGACACAAAAAGATAAATTACCATGTGGTATGGCTCCAAGGTAGATGCTAAGTACACTCTCCTTTTGAAGTAGGAAATTTGGGGCATGTTGTAGTTGAAAAA
>JAJEJO010002665.1:184657-227073 GCA_020662805.1 Glaucomys volans
CCTGTAAAGACCCAGAGCGTCCCTGCAGATTTCCAGCAACTCACCAGATGTTTGAGAGGTGCTTGATCAAGTGGTGAACCAAGATAGCCACTATCTCACCACCTCCAGGTTGGGAATGATCAATGTTTCTGGGCAGAGGCAACCAGGAGATGCCGCACTGTGTCCCTGGAGCCGCAGTGCCGTGTCCCTGGAGCCGCAGCACTGTGTCCCCGGGGAAAGGGGTGGGCTTGGGTCCGGGGGCTCAGAGAGGTCAAAATGGAGTCTCTCCACCAGGGAAGCTGGAGAATGGCGCCGACCAAGCCCAAATTCCCGCTGGGGCCGGCAAGCAGCTCCGCTCCCGGGTAAATCTCACCTGAAGCCGCAGCACTGTGTCCCCGGGGAAAGGGGTGGGTTTAGGTCCGAGGGCTCAGATGTCAAAATGGAGTCTCTCCGCCAGGGAAGCTGTAGAATGTCGCCGACCGGGCCCAAATTCCCCGCTGGGGCCAGCAAACAGCTCCGCTCCCGGGTAAATCTCAGCTGAAGCCTACATTTAGCTTCTTAAGTTTCAAATAGAGTGGTTTCCATTTCCCTGATTGGATCTGGTTACATCTGGGATATGGCCATAACCACTTTAATGTATCATATATATGTTTCTGAATTTCAAAAATTTTTATGACAGATATTACTTGTAACAATTATAATAAAACCAAATTTTAAAAAAAGAATATTGGCATGAGAGCAGTGTATAAGGTGGATTGAAATTAGGAGATATTGCCTGCAAATGACATAAGGTCTGTGTTTGCATAGTTCCATGAGTCCTAAATGAAATTGGAGGAAAAACAAGAGATATGGGGTAGATATATCAAGGGCAGAGGCAGCCACTATAGCATGATTGCAAACCAGGGGAACATTTCTGAATCACCTGAGGAGCTTTTCAGAAATACATGTCTACTTTGACTGCCCTCCACCCACCCAGCTCTGCATCTGTTTCTGAATTGTGGATCATACAGAGAACCCGCGGCTGTACTTATTTGACTATATCTTGACCAAGAGTTTGCAATGTGAATCCAGGACAGTATGGCACATTTCTTACAATAGAAGGGATCATTTTTACCAATAAATAAAAATAAAAATATACATATCTAGGTCACTCTCCAGACAAATTTAATCAACATATCTAAAGGTGGGTCTGTGCATGCCTATTTGGAAATGACTTCGTGAGTGGTTCCCATAAACTCCATCCTTACCCCTCATCATCCTATACCATTGAAAAGCTTTAGACATGAGGGGGGTCTCAAAAGAGCCAAAATAAAAAGATAAGGAATCAGAGGGTGAAATGGAATCCTACAAAACAAAATAACATCTATTGTACATTTATGTCTAGAAAAATAACATTGAAGAGAAAGTCTTCATAAAAATGTTTCCTGTTTATCTTATATATTAGCTCTCGAAAAGCATGCTTCTCAAACACATCAAGGTAAGGAGAACTTGGGCAAAGACAACTTTAAGTACAAAGACCTTTCTGTCTGAAAATACCAAATAAAAGAGGGAACTCCATTTAGAGCTGTGTGATTTTCTAAACCACAGGAACTATGAGGAAGATCCAATAAACAACAGCTTTTTAAATGCCAAATTAGAATGAATAAATATTAAATGACCTTCCCCAGGGAAAACTGGCTCTCTTGAAACTTCAGCAAATTGAGCTATAATTGCCACATTCCCATATTTATGGAAAACTAAGCTTTATTAATAATGAACTTGCCAGTTATCTACACAAAGAACAGAGATTTTTGTGAAAGGGGAGATTCGATAATTAGCATTTACCTCTTCATTAAAACATATGAGTAGCAAGAAAATCATCAATTCAGTCTTGAATTCTACAAACATTAAAAATTACCTTTAGTTAACAGAACACCATTCATGGGAAGTTCAATAAACAATTTATGAAAAGCATGTAACAAGTGAGCTTAAGGTTTCATTTATGTGAATTTTATATTTAATAAAACACCCAACCCTATCCACACACCCAACTGTTAAAATACTGAAATCTCTAAGCCAGACAATCTAATGAGTGAGTGTTCTTCACAGGGACTGACCCAGGGCTGAGCAAACTTCTCAGAAATCCCCACAGGCTCTCAAGCCCAGGGTTGTTGGGAGGAAGTCTCCTCTCCCCAGCTGAGCAGGCCTGGAGATGCTAGCCCTCTGCTCTGCACACAGCAGGTACCCTATGTCTGCACAGTGCCAGTTTGGGTTATGAGGATGCTCCTATTGTGAGAGACTAGAAATTGGGCTGGCAGGAGACAAAATAGTGGTGGGAGAGACAGATGGGGGCCCAGATGGCTCTGCAGTGCCTGTGAAAGGTGAGAAGGAAGAGAGGAGATTTAAGTTGAAAATAGCGGTTCCCAAACTTTTTCAGGTGCCAAAAATGCCCATTGGTCTGTTTAATTCTAACAGATAAACTAGCAACCGTGTGACTAGCAGAAAACACAACTATCATATAGATCTACATGTTTATGTTTACATATAAATATACATGTGTAAAACTACATCTACACAGTACAAAATTATTGCCACATGTCTGGCAAAATTAGTGTGAGCTAAATACAAGGGGGCTGCTTCTTGGTTTTCCTATTAGCATTTCTCAGCTTGTTCATTTTGTCATCTGCTAGTATTCACAACCAGGCAAGTGGTTACAATTTCCAATGGTTTGAGAATAATTTATGGGAGAAAAATCATAAAATCAAGGAGATTATTCATTAACTTACATTTTTCTGAGAATTGGAAAAAGACTACCATAATTGTATTTTAGAGGAAATTAGCTTGGTTCATTATAAGAAACACAATTGTTAAGATCCTTAAATTGTAAACAACTGAAACTGACTTGGGTTAGCTAAAAGAGAAAGGGGGAGGGCATTTTTCAATGAGAATATAAAGGAAGCTCTTAGAGTACAAAGGCACAGATGAAATCAAGATTCACAAAATATTGAAACCCAAACCAGAAAGCCAGAAGGGCTCTCTTGCCATCTGCTATCTGTTTTCCTCTGCATGTCTCACTCCTCTGCTCCTCCATCCATAAAGTACTTGTGTATGGTTAGAGTCACATCTCCCAAGGACTTGAGGGAAAATCTGTTGTTTTGTTTACCTCTGTTGTTTTATCTGTCTGCAAATTGCAGATCCCTTCTGCACTCTTTATTTTGGAACTGCATTCCATTGTACCCTCAAGAAAGAGTAAGGAGTGGACATTATCTGTTTAATGATCATCAAATATTTAATCCTACATGCAAAGAGCTTTTATTTTAAAATACTTCAGCTATGCATGTTTTAGGCTATGAAAGTGACCGTGGGAACAGGCTTAGGTTCTATTCTTAGAGATTTGTTAGGAAGCTACTGAATCAGGTGTACAACTGAGTTCTCTAAGCAACCAGGATTCCAGATTGCCTTACAGAGCACCTGAGGGTAACTACTGCCCTCCCCACAGTGAAGGTAAATACACAGAACAGCAGCTCGTAGCCCCCAGCATGCCCTAACACAGAGCTTCATACACTTGGACTTGCCTATCAAAAGGCAAAGAGCTACAATGTCCTCGGGACAGGACTACAACGGCACAGTGTGTGATGTCTAGGGCCTGGAGGAGGGAGCCAGGAAGCCGCAGCCCTGCAAGCAGGATTACACTGCTTCTGTGGCTCCAGACTTGTCCAGATTTACAAAGAATTTCCAGTGAAAGAGCAAACTTATGTCGGACACTATAATCCATCCCCTTGGCACTGTCATGTATAACTTACCTATGAGTTCTGAGCTCCCTAAGCAGATTAGGCAGCTGTCATGCACCACCGGTGAGGAAAACTTCACTCATGCAGGAGACTCATGACTTTTTGGTACTTCCAGTGGGAGCTGCCTCACTTTGCTGGGGGTTTATTTTGGCTGGAGGAGAAGGTAGTAAAAAGATGATTGAAGTGTGAAAATTAACAAATGACTCTTTTGTGCAAAAGGGAAATAACTCAGGGTCTATTCGTGGCATATGTCAAGTGACTCTTGACTAGATGATGTAGTTGGTCAATGGAACAAGTGCCTTTAGGTAGAACTGAAAGATTCTAGATTTTCTTCTTACTGTGTCTATGTGCCCCATGGTACAAATGTGTTAGAATCTGTTAAACATGGGTACTTAATTGGTGTCACATAGACCCATGCCCTTTGCCACACACCCTAAATGCCCCAGGTTATCTGTTCCATTCTGAGTTTTCCCTCTTGGTTACTGGATTCTATCTCTAACTGTAGATCCCCTTCTGACCATTCTAACTGCAAATCCCATTCTGATCATCATAAACTTCATGGTACTTTCCCTCTTTGTCCCCCTTCATTTACATGTATACTCCAAACCAATTTTACTATTCTGTTTCTGGAATATATTCTGTATCATTTGCCTGTACTATTTGTTTCTATTCTTTCCTAGGTCTAGAATTCTATTCCTCCAAACTTCTTTTCCCAGATCTTTGACCCCAGATTTCTCTGCCTGTTGAACTCCCATTCATCCATCAAGGTCAAATTTCAAATGGTATTTCCTAAGGACTGGTAAGAAGATAATGTGTGTTGTGCCCTTTGTCGACTATTTAAAAATTTGCAGATAGATGAGGGAGTCACTCAGTGATAAAGCTCTTACATAGCATTCCCAAGACCCTGAGTTCAATCTCCAGCACCATAAGAGAATTTTTTAAAAATTAGTTGAGTGCAGTGGCACACACCTGTGATCCCAGCTACTTGGGAAGCTAAGACAGGAGCATCACAAGTTCAAGGTCAGCCTGGGAAACTTAGGCCCTATCACAAAATAAAATGAAAGGGCTAGGGACATAGCTTAATAGTAGAGCCCTTGCCTAGCATGTAGGAGGCCCTGGGTTCAATTCCCAGTACCAGGGCGGGGGCGGGGGTGGACTTCTTTGGGTCTTGGAAGCTCTGCCTTCATGAAAGGATTAACATCATTCTCAAGAGAGAGAGTTAGTTAAAGGAAGTGGTTATTTATCACAAGAGTGACACCACCCTTTGTGTTTTGTCTCTTCCACACACACACTGGTCTTTCCTCTTTCCTCTATCATGTAATACAAGGCCTGATCTTAGACTTTTCAGCCTCCTGAACCATGACATAAATAATTTTTTTTCCTCTATAAATTACTCAAACTCAGGTATTCTGTTATCAAAATCGAAAACAGACTAAGACAGGAAGATTATCTTTCTTCCCAATATAAATTCAAAAAGACAAAAATCAATATTCTGCAAAAGAAGCACCATAAGAGAATAAGCCATTGAATATCTAGCATAAGAAAGACCAAGTAATTCTATAGCCTCATCTGATTCCAGACTTTGATTAAACTTCATGGCACTCACAAAACAGTGCCAAGTTCAGGTATCCCAGGGTTGTGATTGTAACCAGGATACATTTAGATTCAAATCCTGATGGCTCACCCCTCCATCTGCCCCAAACGTTGATTTAATTGGTCTTGGATGGATCCCAGCCATGGATCCATTACTTTTGAATGAAACCACAGCTGAGAATTACTGATCCAGGCTTTAGATGCCAAGGTGAAACAGTTCTGAGACCTCAGCATTAAAAACAGTGCCCATCTATGTCTGTGAGTGAAAAATAAAATTTAAACTAAGTCTTTTTGTGCTGCTATAACAGAATACCTAAGACTGGGTAATTTATAAAGAACATTAATTTATATCTCATGCTTCTGAGAATACCACAGATATATGGTCTGATAAGTGTTCAGTCCCTGCTTCTAAGATGGTGCTGTGAATGAATGCTTCATGCTCTGGAGGAGAAGAATGCTGTGCTCTCAGAGGGCAGAAGGTATAAATTCCCCCAGTCAAATACTTTCACCTCCCAAAGGCCAAATCTCCCAATTCTGTTGCATTGATAATTGTTTCTACATGGATTTTGGAGGAGATAAAATCTTCAAACCATATCATTCCATTCTTTGGCCCTCAAATTCATATAAAATACTTTCCCGTCCTATAGTTCCAAAAAGTCTTAATCTTATTCCAGCATCAATTTTAATGTCTAAGTCCAGTCTCATCTAAAAAGTATATGAATGACACTCAAGGTACAATTCATCCTGAGACAAATTTGTCCCCATCTTTGAGCCTGTGAAATCAAACAACTATGTGCTTACAAAATGCAATGGTGAGAGAGACACATTGGTGGACATTCTCATCCAAAATGGACAAATAAGAAAAAAGGTGGGGGAAACAGGTCCAAAGTAAATACTAAACCCAACAGGGTGAACAACATTAAATCTTAAGGTTGTAGAAAAATCTTTAAATCTAGGTCCCATATTCCGGACACACTGGGGTGGGGAGTAGCCCTCCAAAACTCTGGGTAACCTCACCTCCATGGCTTTGCTGGTGTGGCCCACATGGCAGCTCTCACAGTTAAGTTGGATACCTGTGGCTCTCCCAGGATGATATTGCATGCAACTATCTCTACAGATCTGGGATCTTGGAGGCGGCCTTGATCCCGTGACACCACTAAGCATTTCCCTTGTGGGGGTTCTCTGTGGTGACCCCAACCCACAGTTTCACTGAGCATTGCCTTAATGGGACACTTTCCAGTGGCCCTGACTCTATAAGAAGTCTTTTCCTGGTCTCTGAGATGGTTCATGATATACTTTGAAAACTAGATGGAGACAGTCACAGTCTTAGAGTGACATTCTGAATGCATATAGAGTTAGTGTAACATGGACGCTGCTGTTTTAGTCAGCTTTTTTGCTGCTGTGACTAAAGGACCCGACCAGCACAACTGTAGCGGAGGAAAAGTTTATTTAAGGACCCACAGTTTCAGAGGACTCAGTCAATAGACAGCTGCCTCCATTTATTGGGTCTCTAGGTGAGGCAGAACATCATAGCAGAAGAATGTGGCAGAGGGAACCAGCTCACATGATGATCAGGAAGCAGAGAGAGAGAGAGAGAGAGAGAGAGAGACTCCACTCTCCGGATACAAAATATATACCCCATAGCCACACCCCCAATGAGCCACTTCCTCCAGCCACACCCCTCCTGCCTCCAGTTGCCACTCAGTTAATCCCACCAGGGATTAAATCACTGATTAGGTTAGGGTTTCAATCCAACTATTTCTTGCATTGTCTCATACGTGAGCTTCTGGGGGACACCTCACATCCAAACCATAACAACTGTTAAGGCTCACTGCTTCCACCTCTGGAGTGAAAGCTTGAGCCATACCTGGGCCTGCCTGAGCCATAACTGGAGCACCAAAGAGTACTGTCTTGGAATAAGGGGAGCAGAGACCCAAAGTTGCCCCAGGGAGTGAGTCCTGAGGTCCCACAGTTTCCCTGGTTCCCTCCCTTGAAACCATGTCCTTAAGGCCTTGGCACTTTGAGCCTGAGATGAGCCAGCAGTTTCAACAACCTCTAAAATGCTTTCAGGGTCATTCTTTCATTGTCTTGATGAATAATTCCTAAACTTTTCTGTCAAGACTACTAATGTCTCTATTAAATGGTCCCTTGGTCACACTGATTTTATTTTTGGTTTTCTTTCCTAAATAAGCTATTTTTTTTTATATGATGCCAGGGAAGAAAACCAGGGCCTTGCACATAGTAGGCATGCTAGCCAAACACTCTATCACTGAGCTACATTCCCAATTCCTAAACAAGCTATTTTATCTTTTCATGGGCAAGTTGAGAACTTTTCAAATCTAAATTCTGCTTCACTTTGAATTATATATTAATTCTCTATACCATTTCTCGCTTCTCTTATTCTACTATAAAGAGTAATGAGAAGATGAAGCCCCCCCAAGACAGCACTTACAGACTTCTTCTACCAAACTTCTAGTTCATCACTTTTACATGTTGTCTACCACAAAAGCCCAGGATGGAGACACAGATGGGTCAAGTTCCAGCCCCAGGTTTAGCTGTGACCAACTCCACTCACATGACTCCATCATCTGCCAAAGGCTACACCTCCCAATACTGTTGCACTGGGATTAAATTTCAGTATGGATTATGGAGGGGACAAAAGCATTTAGACCACAGCATACCCTCTTTATAATATTTGGATCATTAAGTCAAGAGGAAGCATCTACAGTAATTTTTCTCAAAGCACTTTGCCCAAGTTGTTGAGCACTTTGCCCTTGTTGTATTCTTTAGGATTTTTTAAATAATAATGAAAGCCTAGGTTGTAAGAATGAACATACTGATAAAACTGCCCATTCAACATCTCTTTTGTTTCTTGAGAACTGACTGAATAAAACCAATGGGAATCAGTGCTCCAAGCATTTTGTAGTGAAAATCCCCAACGCGTCCATTTTATATACTGAGAAGTAAGTGCTTGTAAGTGGGAAAGATTATATCAAGTCACTTTAAAGCTAAAAGTGTTTATTTTGCTCAGTAGATGGGAATGAAAGAGCTTAAGCATCTAGAAAATAAATCATCTCAAAAACCAGTGGCCTATCCCAGAAATTTTATTGGTAAAGTAAAGCCTTGTGAAGTGTTCAAGCTCATTCTAAGGTCGTGATTCTTAAACTTCAGCATGAGTCACATTCAACTCTAGAATCCATCCAAAACGTGAATGAGCAGGCCCTCTTTCTAGCTCCCAAGGTTTCTGTATTGATCCCCTTCACTGAACTGCAAGCTCCTTCAGAGCAGGACAGTACTCCATCCTTCTCTCATCCAAAGTAAACAAATGAAAGGCGAAGGACACAAAAGGTGCTCAGAGAGGGTTGGTTGTAGTCACCCTAACCCTTTCTGTTCTTGCTAGAGCCATCAAGAGAAAAGGGAGCAAGACTACTCACTCAGCAACCTGCACTCTGGGCTTGTGTGTCCTCAAAACTAAGCTGCAAGAGAGTCAAGGGCTATGTTGCCTGGTCATTCAGTCAATCAGAGACACGTGGACAGTGAGAAAACAGAGATGTCTCCTGTGCAGAAAGCTAGCACATCAGCATGACTTTAACTATTTCATATATGTATGTACTGGTTTTGTTACAGATTTCTAATGATTTGCAATAGACACAAAATAAAGTAGCTTTTTTGGCTTTAAAAACTGATTACCTAGACTCTGTTTCCATAAAGATGACATTGGAATTTCACCAAAGGATTCCCCTCATACATTCAAACATTAGGTTAACTATGGATATAGATGGCCAAGAAGTATTTTATATGCCTGGAGAACAGTACCAAAGATCCATGATCCAGGGCCCTTTCCAATTCCTTTAGAGGTGTTCTTCAGTGATTATAAGATGGAGTTAGGTTGAGGGCTGGGTTGTGTCTCAGTGGTAGAGCACTTGCCTAGCATGTGTGAGGCCCTGGATTCGATTCTCAGCACTGCACATAAATAAATAAATAAGCAAATAAATAAATAAATATCCATTGACAACTAAAAATTTTTTTAAAAAGGTGGAGTTAAACTGTACAACAATTACAGGTTGTCTCAGAGTCAACTCAGCAACAGTTTATGATTGTTTTATTAGAGCATAGAAGTTGGGTTCATTTTGATCAAATCATACAGGCATGGAATTTGATTTACTCCATTTCATTCCAGTTGCCTCCCTCCCCCTCTTCCCTCCTCTGCTCCTCCCCACTATTCTCCTTCTTCTACTCTACTGATCTTCCTTTTATTTATTTATTCATTTATTTTCTATTGGTGCTTTCTACATATACATAAATGTGGAACTCCCTGTAGTATATTTACACATGCACATAGCATGATTTTGTTAGATTCATTCCACATTGCTTCCCCTTTCCTGTCCTTCCTCCCTCCCTCTCTATCTTCCCCTTTACTATACTGATCTTCTCTTTATCTTTATGATATATGACACCCCCTGGTTTCTTTCCCTTCTTTGCTATAGCTTCTGCATATGACAGAAAACATTTAACCCTTGATTTTTTGGGTCTGGCTTCACTTAACATGATGTTCTCCATTTTCATACATTTACCAGCAAATGCCATAATTTCATTCTTCTTCATAACTGAGTAAAACTCCATTGTGAATATACATCACATTTTCTTAATCCATTCATCTATTGACAGGCATCTGTGCTGGTTCCATAATTTGGCTATTATGAATCATGCTTCTATGAACATTGATGTGGCTGTTATTACTATCATATGCTGATTTTAGTTCTTTTGTAAAAGTAACAAGGAGTGGGATAGCTGGGCCGTATGGTGTTTCCATTCCTAATTTTTTGAGGCATCTCCATGCTGCTTTCCAGAGTGGTGTACTAATTTGGAGTCCCACCAACAATGTATGAATGTACCTTTTTTCCCACATCCTTGCCAGCAATTATGATTTGTATTCTTGATAATTGCTCTGACTGGAGTGAGACAAAATCTTAGTGTAACTTTGATTTGCATTTCCCTGATTACTAGAGATGTTGAATATTTTTCATGTATTTGTTGGTCATTTGTGGGGTTTTTTAATTTTTTTCTTTAAAAAATGTCTGTTTAGTTCTTTTCCCCGTTTATTGATTAGATAATTTGATTTTGGGGTGTTAAGCTTTTGGAGTTCTTCATATATTCTGGAAGTTAGTCCCCTGTTGGAAGAGTAGCTGGTGAAGATTTTCTCCCATTCTGTGGGCTCTCTCTTCATGCTCTTAATCATTTCCTTTGCTGTGCAGAAACATTTTCATTTGATGACATCCCACTCACTGATATTTAGTTTTATTTCTTGAGCCTGAAGCTCAAGAAAGGTCATGTTAAAGAAGTAGTGCCTGCACCAATACAATAAAGTGTTGACCCTATGTTTTCTTTTAGCAGTTGCAAAGTTCATGGTCTAATTCTTAAGTCTTTGATTCACTTTGATTTGACTTTTATACAGGGTAAGAGATAGGGATATAATTTCATTCTTCCACATATGAATATCCAGGTTTCCCAGCATCACTTGTTTAAAAGGCTTTTCTCTAACATATTTTTGCCACCTGTGTCAAGTATCAGATGGCTATGAGTATGTGCCTTTGTCTCTGAGGCTTCTATTCTATTCCATTGGTCTTTTTGCCGATTTTGATGCCAGTACCATGCTGTTTTCCTTACTATAGCTGTGTAGTATAATTTGAAATCAGGTATTTTAGTGCCTCCAGCATCGTGCCTCTTGCTTGAGATTAGTTTTTATGGGTCTCTTATTCTTCCAAATGATTTCAAGGACTGTTTTGCTTTGTTTTTTTAATTTTGTGGAGAATGTTGTTGATATTTTGATGGGAATTGCATTGAATCTATATGTTGCTTTTGGTAGTGTGGCCATTTTGACAATATTGATTCTATTCAAGAACACGGGAGGTCTTGCCATTTTCTGAGGTCTTCTTCAATTTCTTTCTTCAGCATTCTATATTTTTCATTATAGAGACCTTCTTTTTTCTTTTTTCTTTCTTTCTTTCTTTTTTTTTTTTTTTTTTTAAAGACCTTTTTTGATTAAACTAATTCCCAAGGTTTTTTTTTTTTTTTTGGTTGGTTGGTTGATTATGTTTTTGAGGTTATTGTGAATGGAATGATTTTCTTGACTTCTTTCTCATCAATTTTCTAGTAAGGAAAATTATTGATTTATATATATTTATTGTATCTTGTTGCTTTGTTGAATTCATTTATTAGCTCTAGAAGTCTTCTGGTAGAGTTTTGTTTCTTTCTGTTTTGTTTTGTTTTGGTCTTTTCTTCTAGGATCATGTCATCAGCAAACATCATTTGAGTTCTTATTTTCCAATTTGTAGGCTTTTAATTTCCTTATCTTGCTCTGCCTAGAGTTTTGAGAACTATATGGAACAGAAATGTTAAGAGTGGATATTCTTGTCTGGTTCTTGGTTTTAGAGGAAAGGTTTTCAATTTTTCTCTGTTCAGTATAATGTAAGCTTTGAATTTTTCATAGAGAGACTTTATAATGTTGGGCTAAGTTCCTTCTATCCCTAGCTTCTCCAGCATTGCTAACATGAATGGGTGCTGGATTTTATCAAAGGCCTTTTCTGCATCTAATGACATGATCATATGATTCTTGTTCTTAATTCTATTTAAGAGGTGAAATACGTTTATTAATTTGTGTATATTGAATCAACCTTTCCTCCCTGGGATGAAACTGGATCATGGCATATTATATTCTTGATGTGTTTTGAATGCAGTTTGCTAATATTTTATTAAGGATTTTTTGCATTTATGTTCATTGGGGATATTGGCCTGTAGTTTTCTTTCCTGGATGTGTCTTAGTCTGGTTTTGGTATCAGGATTTTACTGGCTTTATAGAATGTATTTTGGAGTGCTCCCTCTCTTTCATTCCTGGAATAATTTGAGAAAGCCTGGTGTTCTTCTTTAAAGAAAGACTGGTAGAACTCAGCTGAGAATCCAACTGGTCTTGGATTTTTCTTTGTTGGAAGGCTTTTAATTGCTGTTTCAATTTCATTACTTGATACTGGTTTGTTTAGGTTTTCTGTATCTTCCTGGCATGATTTGAGCAGGTATATGTGTCTAGAAATAATCTATGATTTTTTAAAAAAATATAAACTAAGTTCATTGAGATAGCCAAGATTAAAATGTTATATTGTAAAACAAATTTAAGGATTTGATCATGTTCTTTAGAAATAGATGCTATATTTACAAATTAAAATTGAAAAAATATTTAAGAAGAAAGATACCAAGTTTATCTCCACTCAAAATTATTAGAGGAGTTAAGATACTATATATATTTAAAAATTATTTCAAAAAATTTGAAGTTCAAATTATTTACTAAATTCAATTGCTTCTTTTCTTCTTATACCCACTCCTACTCATCTAATTTATAAATGTCCGCTATAATTTGATTTTCCATGGTAACTTTTTTTTTCATAGACTGCATTTTGATTCATTATATACAAAAGGGGTATAACTTTTCATTTCTATGGTTGTACATGATGTAGACACATACCATTCATGTAATAATACATGTCATAGGGTAATGATGACTGTCTCATTCCACCATTTTTTATACCCCCGCCCCCTCCTCCCTCTCATTTCCCTGTATGTAATCTAAAGTTCCTCCATTCTTCCCTCACCCCTCTACCCCCTCAACCCAATTATATATCATCATCCACTTATCAGGAAAAGCATTTGGCCCATGTTTTTGGGGGATTGGCATATTTCACTTAGCATGATATTCTCCAGTTCCATCCATTTATCTGCAAATGCCATAATATTATTCTTCTTTATGTCTGAATAATATACAGTTTCTTCATCCATTCATCTGTTGAAGGGCATCTAGGTTGGTTCCACAATCTAGCTATTGTGAATTGAGTTTCTATGGTAACTTTTGAAGTTGTTGGCATACAGTGATCTGCCATTCGATAAGTATACAGTATAAACTAAAGCATATTGAGAAATTCTCCACTGTTTTCAACTACTCAATGAATTTTAAAATTGAAAGATATTTTATTGGTATCTGTGTTCAATGGCAGTTAACTCAGAATAGCTTAACAGCATTTCAAAAAAACTAGAGTAACTACAAATAATTTAAGTGTAAAGTCTTCATTCTGATTACTCAATCATGGTAAACTAACACTTGATACCTGCTTTCTATATTTTAGCAACAACCTGAATTTTCTTTTCATAATTAATAAATATCCTTAAGAAATGTCACCAAGCCAAGAATTAATGTTGTTGCCTGATTTGAGATTTTAAAAAATCTGTGTAAATAGTTTCAGAACAAGATAACACCTATTGTAGTTAATTTCAGGTGTCAACTTGATAGGATAGGGGGATAGAAAGCATATTTTTTGAGTATGTCTGTATCTTAGTCCATTTTCTGATGCTATAACAGAATACTAAAGACTGGTTATAGAATAAGAAGGTTTTTTGGCTTATAGTTCTGGAATCTGGGAAATCCAAGAGCATGGCAGCAGCATCTGGCAACAGGCCTCTGTGCTGCATTATAACAATGCAGAAGGGCAAATGAGCATGTGTAAGACAGAGAGAGGAAATCAGGGAAAACCCATCTTTTTTTTTTCTATCAGGAATCAGCTCCCATGGTAACTAACTCACTGCCATCCTAACAGCATTAATCCTTGCATGACGTCGGAGCCCTCATAACCTAATTAACTCTTAATAGTCCCACCTCTCAATACTGTTAAAATGATAAATTGCAATGTGAGTTTGGGAGGGAACATTCAAACCACAGCAGCCTGTGAGGGTGTCTTCAGGGGAGATGGGATATATGAATTGGTAGACTGAAGTTGGTGGAGGATCCACCCTCAAAGTAGACAGACACCACCAATGGTGGACTGGAGCCCATGTGGAACAAAAAGATGGAAGAAGGTGGGATTTCTCCTCCCCCTCCCTAAGCAGCTTTCTTCCCTTGCCCTTGGACATCAGAACTCCAAATTCTTTAGCCTTTGTATCCAGAAACTTGCACCACCAGTCCCTCACATTCTCAGACCTTCAGCCTCAGACTGAGAGTTACACCATTGGCCTCCCTGCTTCAGAGGCCTTCAGATTTGAGCTGAGCCATTCTACTGGTGTCTCTGATTCTCCAGGTTGTAGACTACCTATCTTAGAACTTCTCAGCATCTATAATCACATGAGCCAATTCCCCTAAGAAATCCTTTCTCATATATCTCTATCTAATCTATATATCTCATATTGTTTCTATCTTTATTGAGAACCCTGACTAAAGCAATACCAAAGCATAAACAGTGTCATGTTAATTATTTAAATGTGATATTTTTGGGGTAGTCATGAAACTTGTCAAATTTTCATCACCACAAACACAACCATCACTGAAATTATATATTGCCTTTTTAGATGATTTCTTAAAATATATAGGTATTTATTCAGGTATTGATGAAAACTTATACCCAACTTCATTTCTTTATTGCTTCTGCTAAGAAAATAGGCTACTGAAGATCACAGACAAGAGAGGCCTCAGACTTTGTGAGGATCTTGATGGAGAATTTTTGCTGTGGGCAGCATGAGCAACTAAAAATAAGGAGACACTCTTCTGCTTACCACAAAGTAGAATCATATTGGGAAGAACTTAGAATCATATTGGGACCCTAGAGAGGAAGATGAAGTGTGGTTTCCTATGAATGTATGGTTCTTCTTTTATGTAAGAGACCCAAGGGAGATGAATAGATAAGCTGTGGCTTTTCTTTTTGCATTTTTATTTGTTTATATTTTTAATTAACACATAAAGCTACACAGATTTATGGGGTACCATGTGATGTTTCAATACATGTATGCATTATGTAATGCTCAAATCAATCATATATATATTCAATTTTTAAGCATTTTTGTGGCAAAAAAAGTTAAAATATTTTCTTCTGGAAATGTTTTGAAATCAACATAACATCATCATTATCTATAATCAACTACTGAACATATCTAAGTACCCATTGATCAATCTTTCACCACTCCTTTCTCTTCCCTACCCTCCCTAGCCTCTGGTAATCACCATTCTACACTCAACTTCTATGAGATCAACATTTTGAGAGAATACATATGAGTGAGATCACACGGAACTTGTCTTAATTCACTTAACATAATGACCTCTCCATTCATGTTGCTGCAAGTGACTGGATTTCAGTGTCTTTTGATTGAATAGTATTCCATTGTGTCAATGTAACACATTTTCTTTATCTGTCCATTAGTTGTTGAACACTTGGGTTGTTTCCATTTCCTGGCTATTGTGAAGAGTGCCACAATAAACATGAAAGTGCAGGAGTCTATTCCAGGCCATTGCTTTTCTAAGCCTGAGCTAAGAGTGTAAGAAGAGAGCTGAGACCTTACTCCAGGTGGATCATTAGGGGATGTGCAGCCTGCTTTTCTTCCTCACTACTCAGTCAGTGAGAGAAACCATGTCATCTTCCCCTGCTTAAGGAACTCCTTTACTTAGGGTAATGGATCTGACTCCAAAATAACCAACAAATAAAAAGAGAAAAATCTACATAAGAGGAAGATCTGTCAAGACACCAAGAACATATGTGCAGGAAAATAGCGATGGATGACTAACAACAACTGAATTCAAAGAGACACAGAGAGAAAGAAGAGAGGAAGAGAAGAAAAGAGAAGAGAGACGGGCAGAAGAAGATGGAGGAGGAAAATTTTCAACAAAGATAATGAGACGATGCAATGATGGAAAGAACAATCCTTTCAAAAAATTATTCCAGAACAACAGGACAGCCACATGCAAAAGAGGGAATTTGGGTCCCTACCTCACACCATAAACAAAAATTAATTCGAAGTAGATTGTAGACATGGATGTGAGAGCTAAAACTAGAAAAAATTCTTGAAAGAAAAATAGGAATAAATCTTCATAGCTTTGGGTTTCATAATCTTCATATTTGTTTCTTATATACAACACAAAAAAACAAGGTAGAAAGGAAGGATAAATTGGAAATCATCAAAATTTAAAAATTTTGTGTTTTAAAGGACACCAACAAGAAAGCAAAAGACAACATACAGAATGGGAAAAATATTTGCAATCATATATTTGACAAGAAACTTATATCTAGAACATATAGAACTCTTACAACTCAATAATGAAAAGGTAAAAATCCAATAAAAGAGTGGAAAAAGTACTTGCACAGACATAAAACCAAAAAAAGACATGGAAATGATTAATAAGGACATGAAAAGATGTTAATGTTCTTAGAGAAATGCAAATCAAAACTATGAGATAACTCCACACCAAAATGATTATAGTAACAAAGACAGACAATAATACCTGTAAATCACACAGAATTTAAAACAACAAAAAAACAAAAACCTCCAAATGGATTAAGGTGTCTCAGATTCCAACTGAGAAGAGACCCAATCAATACTTATGACTCTCCCTTTGAAGCCTGATAAATCCAAGGAACCCACAATCAAGTAGAGAATGAGGGAACATGAAGGATAGTAAGCAAAGAATTACAGTACATCTAGGAACCATGTCAGGAAAGATGGTGAGTGAGCTCTTGGCATATGAGACTGATTAGAATCAAATACAAAACAAGCTAACCAAGTTGTGGAGAGTTGTGCTGTCAATAGAACCACAGCCTGATTTAAACAGATTGTGACTGTGGCTTAAAATCACCCTTGGGCTACCTACAAAGGAAGCTAGTAAGCCTCAGCCAGCTGAGTAAGCACACTGCCAGTGCTCAAGGAGGCACAATCTCTGAGGCTCTCTCCCCACATGACCAGCAAGTTGATAGAGAGAGGAACAAGGAGCAGAATTGGGTCAAATGGAGGAAGAGTCTCAAATCCTCTCCCACTCCTGCCACTCCTGCCCAGAGAGATGGCAAAATTCTTAGGTATGTTTTATTCTTCTCCTTTTAAAATGTTAATATTAATTGAGGTTTTTAAGTCTGCATTCCACCCTTACATATTAGGTATAGAAGGAATATAACACATCTTTAATTCACAAATCTCTGGCTTAAGAAGAGCCACATCTTGATCTGAATTAGAGACAACTAAACATTCCCCAGAAATCCTGACCTCTGAGCTTGATGCTGTCAATGGGTAGAATTTTGGTGTTATCTCTCTTGGGCACAGAGAGTGAACAGAATACAGCCATTCATTAGCATTCCGGGGGGATTGGCTCTAGGATCTATCATGAATACCAAAATTCATAGATGCACATGTCCATATATAAAATGGCCTAGTATTTGCATATTACCTCCTGGGATCCTCCCTTGTGCTTTAAATCATCTTTAGATTATAATACTTAATATAATATAAATAGTTTTCATGCTGTATTGTTTAGGGAATAATGAGAAGAATAAAAGTCTGCACATGTGATAACCAGAGTGGGGGCTGGTATAAAGCCCTTCAGCGATATTCCCAGCTCTCCTCCTCCCAGGTATATAGTAAACTTGTACTTCCCCACCCTTGA
Source organism: Glaucomys volans (assembly GCA_020662805.1). Taxonomy (NCBI): domain Eukaryota; kingdom Metazoa; phylum Chordata; class Mammalia; order Rodentia; family Sciuridae; genus Glaucomys; species Glaucomys volans. Next base: position 202,454 of record JAJEJO010002665.1, read on the forward strand.
AATTTGGTGGGGTTATGCTACTAGGACAGTAAAATGGGAGAAGGAATGTGTGGAACTATGAGACAGATTGTGATTTCCATATTCTCTTCCATCAAGTATAAAGATAATGCAAGCATGTGTGAAGCTAGTGTGTCCCTCAGCCTTGGTCCCCAAGTGACTATATTCAATAGCAGTCCCTGGTTGGACCACAAGAAAACATGTATGTGATAAACTTTTCTTGAGTTAAACTTATTTTGGGGTTGTTTGTTACCAAGACAAAACCTATTAAATACTCACCAATGCACATGTCAAACTTAATTTGAGAAAATCTTGACCTTGCTAGTACAGATATTTTTTAAAATACCCCGAAAATGTGACCCTCTCATTTAAAATAACTGTACCTTACAATGTTTGAAAAATTTTGAAGTGTTGGCCATGTTTCTAAATTCTTAATGATACCTTAGAAGAATCAAGAAAAAAAAAAGTTTGAATGAGGATCACAGTTTGTCCTGGGGTCAGAGTGAAAAGTAAATTCTTAAACATCTCTTTGAAACCCTTATTGAAATGGATGCGCTCACTCACAGAGCTTCATCTTCCAGTTTGAGGAGCATCATGGATGGTTTTCTCAGGTGCACAAATGCAATCCTGCTGAGCTGTAGGGGGACAGTCTACCATAGTCTTGTTTCTCTTTTGGGGTCTTTCTTTATAGGGTCATGTCTTTTCTGATTAAGAGTGAGAGCAAAGAATGAAATCAGTAATTCCTGCCCCCTTTACATGTTTCTAAACTAATAATGACTGAGTGAATCTCTTCCCAAATAAAATTTAATACAAATTACAAAGACAGAAATAAATTATCACAAAAGATAATGTCAGATAGATTAAATGTGATCCCAGATCACAGTCACTGGGATTTATATTTCCTTATTTTCTGGAAAAGAGAAAACACATGATAACCTGATTTGTTTTTTTTTTTAATTTTTATTAGAAAATCATAGTTATACAGTGTAGTTAAATTCATTTTGACAAAATCATACATGCATGGAATTTGATTTACCCCATTTCAGTTCCCATTCATGTCCCTCCTTTCCCTCCCCTCCTCCCTCTCCCTTTCCACCTTCCTCTACTCTATTGATCTTCCTTTCATTCAGATAAACTGATTCTTTTCCCTTGAAAAAGGAAGATGTGATGTGTAAGCATGTTGTGAAAGAGAATTGTCTGATGTCCAACTTCTCCACATATGTTAAGGGTCTTGATCCACCTGAGCTAAACAGTTTATCCCTATATGCAGCATCTGTTCGATAATTTTTTGTTCCTCACTCATCCAATCATAGAACTAGAATAGTAACTACAATATGTGTGGGTCACCAGGTCAGATTCTTTTTCCTTAGCAGTACTTAATAAGTTCTTTAGCTCAGTTTAGTATAAAGACAGCAACGTTTTGTTTAAAAAAGAACTAAACAATCTCTATAGATTATCTACATCCAGCTTTCTAATGGTTAGCAAATATATATGATACATTTAATGTTTATTATGTATATGTACTCTCATCATTATTTTAAAATCATGCTAATTATAAGATCCATCACTAAATCTCATTTTCTACATTAAAAAGAAGTGTATTATTACTATGTCATAAATTTTAAAATATTTTGATAACTGCATTCTGATGTAATTTATATTAATTGAAAATTTAATAAAAAATGTTTTGATGAATTTTAAAATATTCTTAGAAGGGGATCTATAGGCATCACCAGGAGGGTCTGTCATACAGAAACATTTGAAACCCCAGCCAGATGTGGTGATGATTCATAATTGTTTCTATTTGGTAAAGTGGGTTATTATATTTCCAACACACTTTGTTCTTTCTGTGTCCCATTTATCCAACAAGCATTTGCTCATGCTCTGTGTGTGCCAGGCACTGTCCTAGATGCCAGAGATTAAGAAGTGAGTGACATAAACAAGGCCCTTGCCTTCTATGAGCATAATTCTAGTGGGGAGATACAAGCAATAGAAATAAATAATCAGAGTAATTTCAAATTACAAAAAGCACTGTAAAGGAAGTAAACCAAATGTTAAGAAAAGAGCTAAGGGAGGGAATGAGGACTCTTTCTCTGAAGGATGAACGTGGACTTTGTGTGCAGAAAGGTGGGGCTGTGTTTTTCGGGCAGAGGAAAAAGCAAATGCATCAAGGCTGCAGAAACACTCTGTTGGTCCACAGTAGACCAGCTACATTCTGGTCATCATAAAACTAATCCAGAGAAATGGCAAACTAATGCTGAAAGTTTTTCCTCCCTTGGTTTGCAAATGCTCAACTCTGCCTTGGTGTTCCGAGTTTGGCTATGCTTGTGTTGTTCTTACTACTTTCTTGTTCTTACTTGCACAATTCTCCTAAATGCCTTTGAAACCAAGGAGGGTAATCATCTCACAGCCTATATACTACTGAAAACTCCCCTAACCCAGCTCCTGGGTTTCACTACAACTATCCCAGCGAAACACAGGAAAGGTAACAACTAGAGCAGAAGCAGGTTGGCACTGGCATGCTCTCTGTGTAAGGACCTCTGTGCCCATCTGGTAACAACTTCTGGAAATGCATTAGGTCTTCCACCACAGCTGAATGCCATGATGGTCTTTAATACATCTTCTCTGAAGTATGTACATGATACAAAAAGATGTGCATGGATGTCTCTAATGCAGAAGACTAATAGTCATTCACTGGAGTACTGTTGTATTTTCAATTCTACTTAAAAATTTTTGAGGGGCTGGGGAATGTAGCTTAGTAGTAGAACACTTGCCTAGCATGACCCTAAGTTTGATTCCCAGCATCACAAAAAATAAAATTAAAAAAGATTTTTTATATTCATATATTATTTCCCTTTACTAATGACTTTGCTAGGTCCAGTAAACACTGGGTTTCAGCCCTCTAGCATCCTTTCACCTTACCTCCTTTATCAGCTCCCCATTCTGTTTGTGTGACCACTTATCTTCACTCTCTATCCACAGTAATAAAGGCAGAACTGACTCCAAGTCTAATTTGATTCGTGATCTAAAGCCAGCCTTTCAGAGTTTGAGGATCTGCTGGCCATAGCAATTGGTTCAGGGAAATGGATCAGAATTAATGAGATGTCATGAAACTCTTAATGAAACTTCTGGACCTTAATTTGAACAGAACAGAAGTAAATAACTGCTATAACCACCTATAAACCCCATGGAACCTAAGAATTAATCCAATACATAACAGAAAGCAGAGCCACATCAGCAGGTACCTAGACTGGTCCTAGTATCCCTGTTAAGTAAAGCCTTGCCTGAAACCAGATATGCCTGGAATGTTCAGTTACAAGGGCAAATAAGTTCCCTCTTAAACCAGTCTGGGTTGGGTTTTGCGTAGAACAGAAACAGTCCCAATACCTGATAATCACTGAAGATAAATTCATTCACTAACTTGTTCAATGATTTGCCACAGGTCAGCATTAAGCCACAATGTGTTCATTCTCAAATGGATTTATCATTGCAGTACATTAGAGTAGAATTACTTTCTCTCCCCATACTAACCTTATTTTATTTTCTTGCAGCGTTCTTCTGGATTTAAAGATCAGATAGTCAAGTTTACCCCACATTAACTTACTCTTTTGCATATTTGAAGATAATTTCCTGAACACAATCTCTACAATCCCTCACCATGATTCAGAGCATTGTACTAAAATACCAATAGAGCTTTCATAAATGCCAGGCAGGAAATAACTAGAAGCTGACTTCATGAGTCCAGTACTCAGAAACAAGTTTCAAATAATACCTTATATTTAAACTGTATGATTTTTATATTCCAAAATGCAATCAGCAAAAGTCTGATATTACAACCCCCCTCCCACTGCCTGTGATCATAATTATACATGAAACAAAGTTTCTTTGACAGTTTAATGAATGGAATTTACTCCATTCCAGAGTCTTGCAGCTCCACAACTCACTTTGGGCTACGAAAGATCCATCTAGCTGATACTTTGTCTAGATTGGAAATGTGCTTCTCCCTTTTGCTAAAAATATTTGGGTAGTCCCTGTGCAAAGTAAGTTTGTAATTCCCCACCTCATTTCTTTTCTTGGTGGGGAGGGATGTTGGTGATTGCCATTCCTCACTTAATCAGTTTAGACAAAGTTCAGACAAGGAGGAAATCTTGGAAGCTTCAACACCAGGTCCAGCATCTGAGATCATCTTCAAAATCTGTTTCCATTTGCTTGAGACTTGACTCTCTCCTCTCTTGAGACTTGACTTCTCTATTGGGAGCTCAGAGATGACGGGACCAAAGCCACCAGCCTCCTGGGATCAATGGAAGAAGTAAAGATGATGTTGACCAATTAATGAAGCAATTTAAAATAACTATGGAAAGGGAGGAAGATGTACCACCTAACTTTTAATCCATTTTTATAGACTTTTTAGAAAATCCTCCAAATTGTTTTAAATTAGTAGTTTGGCTTAAGTAGTAGAGTTTTCTCATCAGTGAAACTAGACAGGAATGTGATAGTCTTTTCTTCCTCTCATCTCCTGGTGAAGGGTTGGAGTCCCCAGGGCTTCAGTGTCTGGCAGAAGAGACATCCCAAGCCTTCTTAGTACATGGTATGGGTACCCCATCTTGTGCTACAAGACTGCATTACTTAAAGGTGTATGCTGTGTGTGGGAAATAAAAGCAACAGTCCCCAAACAGCCCTGGGCTGAATTCATTACCTGTGAATTCAGTGCTAATGATTCAGGGAGTGCACTAGTGCTTAATATTTTATCTGCTTAGCCCCAGCATAAAGGCTAGGCTCTAAACAAGGCCCACACTGAAAATCTAATGCCTGAAATTTCTGTTCTGGAGGAAGACACTGAACTGGGCAGGAACAAGGCACATTGGAACAGAACCATTTCTCTCTTTGGCTTCTGCTGCTTCTGAAGCAAAGCCCAGCCCTCCGGGAGCCAGGGCTCTCTGCCGGGGCACAGCCACCTGGCTGGAGTACAGGAGAAGGGCCTCCCAGGCTGCTGTTCAGAGCTAGGCTCCCAGTCTAATGCCCACAGTCCTTTATTCACAGGATACCAGGAGAGTGGCAGAACAGCAAGAACTGGAGTTTGAATCCGAATATGGTTTTGTTGTGGATCTCACTGACATTTTGAAGATGCCAGAAGCACTTGGGTTACATACATTTAAAATAAAATGGAAAGGAAAAGACTCCAGGAGTGGCAACTGAAGATTGAATTATTCTTAAAATTAATCCTAACGTTCACTTAAGCCACAATTGGCTTCAGTTGCTTTACCTCTGAGCTCAGTGTTTAAGAAAGAAATAGGGAGACTTTCTGCTCACAGGAAACAAAGTAGAGAAATGGCCATAATCATCCAGAACAATCCAGGCAAAGCAGCAGTTTTACCCAAAACATTCAGATAATTAAAGTTAGGATATTGTTTGTGTTTAAATGAATAGTCACTTTGATTATCCATTTTAATGTCCACATTCTAGAGTGCTTTGCTTCCTTTCTTTTCCCAAAATAATTGGAGGTGGCTGATTAAAATCCACATAATAAAAAAAAATTTTAAAAGAGACCAATCAGGCGAATAAGAATAATAACTAACATTTATATAGAATTTACTCTTTACCAAGTATTTTCCCAAGCACTTTACATTTTTAAACTCACCATGATCCTAGGAAATAAATATTAATATTGTCTCTATATTAGAGATTATAAAACTGAAGCACAGAGAGGTTAAGGAACTTGGCCAAAACAATACAGCTTCAAGAGGTGGTTTTTCATTGACAAATTCATTCACTCCCTTGTTCCATGGTTTGCTGTACTACATTAGACCCAAGCTGTCTGGCTCCAGAGTCTGTGTTGTTAACAGCCATGTGGTTACTGACTGTGCGGCAAACAAGATGAAAAGAGATAGAAGAAGCACTAGTCACCATACAGGCCCAAGGGGCCACCAGAGTGGCTATAGGTCTACATGGCTGAAGCCAAAGGGAAGCAGGGTACCCACTCCCCCACCCACACACACACACACTTTACCCAGCTGGAGGAACTGAGCTCATCTTCTTCTAAAGCAGAGGTTTCATGAAACAAAGGTAAGGGGCAGGAGATGACACCTTCCACAGCCAGTCTGGCAGCAGCAGATTACATAGAGCTATTTACTAACTGAGGCTTCAACGCAGAGCAAAGGCAGAACACCGAAGCACCAGATGTGAATTGACAAACTGAGTAAAAAGGATTCTTCGAGGTGAACAAAAGACAGTAAGATGCAAATAACCATTTCTCTGATGGCTTGGTTTGATCCAGAGATAAAAATCTAGCATGTTCACTCAAATAAACTAACTACATTTCTTCCAGGCAATCCTCCATAAACTTACTTCTCATGAGTAGCCTGTAGGCAAATATTGGGCAATGAACAGTCTGAGCCTAGAAAGAGGGAAACATTATCTTCCTCATTAAAAGCAAACCTGTATGCTTTTGAAAAACCATCTGAGAAGGTAAAAATGATATTGCTCCCTCAAAGATATTCAGGGCGATGGCCTAGAGGCTTGCAGGAGAATCCACCCACCAGCAGGTATGTCAGCATAGCCTCCTCTCAGCCCAGGTTTTATTTTTTAAAATAGAATCAATATAGAAGAACAAGTTCCAATTTTTAAAGCCAACTAAAATCATAATTTTAAGTATGAGATAGTCAATTTGATTTCTTTTAAAAAGAAAATTATAGAGAGAAAAAAGAAAAGAAAAAACATCCCTGAAGTGTAAAAGTTGGTACTAGGTTATACAGGATATAAAACTTCACAAAGAGGGAAACTAAAATGCAGGAACTGCTTTATTACCGTTTGTCTTTAACAACATTATGTTGTCTGCACTACAACTTCTTTAGCTATAGTAACAACCCAAAGACCCTGGGTTTGTATAAAACAGGTGATATCATTTTTTTAAGCTCGGGATAATCATATATCTGGTACCTTATAATTCAGTGTGAGATTTTTCTGAAAAGTGAGATACACAGATTAATAGCTTTTCCTTTTCCATCTCATTTATCCTACCCTCTCCCTACTTGCCTAGCTTCCAAATCAGTGAAATTGTGACTTGGTGTCCAAGTCAGAGTGCGGTATCCAATCACCTTCTACATGAGGGTGCCCCACCAACTCTGTTTCTTTTGGATTCCATAGGCTTGCCCCAGGCGACAGAGTGCATAATTTTGCCGATGAATGCCTCATGCTGTACTTAAGGAGAACACTTTTTTTGCTCTCCCCGTAAATCCAGCCCAGCCTCATCCCTGTCTTCAGGTGGACCTCATCAGTTGTAGGCATCTTATCAGCAAGAAACAGCTTCTCCTAATGGCTCGATAAATATTCCAGCCTCCCCAGAATCAGTTATCGAGAGATTCAAATCATGGTCAGTACTTATAGCAGCTATTACTACAGACTGAATGCCAGTTACCCTTTGTACTTATCTCTGTAACCAGAGAGGCTGAAAAGCTTCTTTTATGTCTCCACTCCTGGTCACTAAAAGCAGAGTTCATTCAAAATTTCCTCCTGCCTAGGGAGCTCACAGGCCTGTAATAAAAATTGAAATAGAGATTTGAGTGAATATAAAATAAAATATACACTTCCCTGCCACCCACACCCCTGGCCCCAAATCCTGACCTAAATTTGGCACAAGGGCAAAGGAATTAAGTCTTAAGTGGTGGGACAGGGGAAGTCCTCTGGATTAGTTTGGCATAAGACAAATGGTTTCAAGGTGATACAGGTTTTTGGTTTTTTGTTTTTCTTCCCCCTTCAGCCTCTTTGTTTTAATGAAATTGATCTATAGAGTCTGAAAGCTGAAGAATACTGGGCTTGGGATTTGTGAAATTTTGCCAGTTCTCAGTGGAGATGGAGTACTTTGTCTTGCTTGCCCCTGATAGCATACCTTTGATGAAAGTAATTATAAAATCTCAATTTGGGGACTATATCCAGAGGGGCTGCAAAGTCAAACCCTGCCTGCCCTTCATAGGAAAAGAGTACTACGTGATGCATAAAGAGGGTGAGGGGACTTTTTTATGAGGAAAAATGGCAGAATTCAGGAAAATGTGGTCCCTCCTCCAGAAAGCTGAAAGGAAACAAATGCTCAGAAGGATGCCTTCAAGGAGTAGAAATGCACACACTCTCAGGAGTTCCTAAGCTTGTCATCACTTAGACTTTATGTTTGTGGTTAGTTGGATCCTCTGTGCAGAGAAGCCACGTTCTACAAAACACCCATCTTACAGCTTGTTTTTACAGAACTCACACTAGTGCACAGCACTTTTTAGTTCTTCCCTTATTGACCCTCACAACAACCCTTGGCATTGGGACGTATGAGCACCCCTTTTCACTGAGAATCTCTGAGGTTCAGGAAAGGTTGAGCAATTTTTCCAAGGCCACAAAATCACTTAGTGATAGAGAACATACTGTGATTATAAGCACAGCTTGCAAAATTGGGACTCTTCCCACTGTGCCACAGTGCTACCAAAACACTGGGACTGGGACCTGATGTGTGTGGGGAGGGGACAAGCCATGAATGAGAGAGGAGTTGGACCTGTCAGTGGCCATTTCTGAGGCATATACTTCTAGTTCAGCCAGAACTTTGATGCATATGCCTAGCTGTCATTTTTGCACAAAAAAAGAGAAATGAATTTAGAAAAAGTCTCTAGTTTCATATTGCATATAAAAATATCCCTTTCACAATTATTCATTTCCTTTCTTTGGAGGGTCATGCTCTTTCCATAGTAAGCAGCTGCATTCCTGTGATGCCTTGTCAATGTCTGAGGCTGACCTTCCCCAAGAAAGTTTCAGTACCTGTCATTCTTTGTCCAAACTTCCAGTGGTATGTCAAGGTGAGAAGAGAGAGGAAAGGAGTGAAGCACAGATCTGTGTTCTGTGCTTGGTTGTAGGCATCCAGCCTTCTTGTCCCTTCCCATATCTAGAGACAAGCCCCTCAAACCCTTCTGATCAGTATATCGGCTGTGAGGCAGTGCTAATAATTATGCCGTACCTGGGATAGTCTATGATTTTATAATTAAGTAAGCTCTATTCACTGGCCCCAGAACACCTATAAGGTCATGAAAAAATATTTTCTTACAAGCTCTTAGAAGTTGGGCATGGTGGCACACATACGTAATCCTAGCGACTCGAGGCTGAGGCAGGAAGATCACAGAAGGTTTGAAGCCACTTAGCATGAGGCTATAAGCAACCTAGTGAGACCCTGTCTCTAAAGAAAAAATAAAAAGGGTTAGGGATGTTGCTCAGTGGTTGAGGACCCTTGGATTCAATCCCCAGTATCAATAATAATAATAATAATAACAATAATAACATTTAAAATTTTTTAAAAATTTAAAAATATCTCTTGAAATAAAGTTAAATTCAAGTAACTTTTTTTTTTTTCTTATAAGTGGAAAAACTTGCTAACTCTATGATCTCAGGGTTGACAATTGTATAATTGTGGAACTAAATCAATAGCAAAAAAATATTTTCCCCAGGTTTTTCAGCACCTTTCAAGACCACAGTCATAAAGCAAAGGGGCCATTCACTGCTATCTTTCAACTTGCACTACTTTTTGCCCAGAGTGGAAGAACATTCCTGCTGGATTATATGGTCAGAGAGAGTACATGGGGCCACATCCCAAGTCTTTCTGAGGCCATTTAGGAGCATATCACCCTTTCCACTTGGTTTGGGTTTCATCTGCTCGCATCTTAGCCCCTTAAACAAGCCTGGGCCTGCCCCCATTTCTTTCCTCCAAAGCTTTTTCTGCACAAAAAGTCAGGAATCTCCTCACCTCCTCTTACACACTGAGGAACTAATGAGAGAATGTGTCTTGACTCCGTAAACAACAGGTTTGGTTCCCCCGCTTGGCATTCAGACTCTCATCCCCAAATGAGGATTCATCCATAAAGGTTTTATTACTTGCTAACTCCACAGGGTACCTCAGTCCATCTTTAGTATTATATCTCATTTCTTATCTGGCACAGTGGTTTTTCTCATTGAGATATATTCCTCTTGTGTGACCCTTGCGTCTATTTTTCAAAGTTGTCAGAAAACAACACAGTTTAATAGGAAACTCTGGGGCAGTGTGTGTCAGCCAGGCCTTTAATGTTTGTAGCTCACTGTCATCTCCAGATCATCTCCACGTCTGCCTTTGTGTGGCCTGTCAGAGGCCCTGGCTGGCACTGCCACTCTTGAATGGATGTGTTTTTCTACAGGGCAACGTGTCCTCCAGCTTGCCGGGCGCACGGCCTCCTTGGCACCATCTCGAGGACACCATGGAGTCAAGGCAGCACATGGCGACCTCCACAAAGACTGTGGCTCTCTGACTCAGGCATGAAATATTTGCTGTCAGTGGTGCATAGAAAAGGTAAGGCTTTTGAAAAGTAGCTTTTGAAATAGCCGAATAGATCACCTGGGTAACTAGGCAAACAGAAAGTCAAGCAAAAAAAAAAAATTTTTTTTTAAACAAAAACCAGTTGCCACCCATGTGTGAATGGGTGGCAAAGAGCCTGAAGCTGGCTTGAACCAAAAATTTTGACTGGCTTCAGGAGGAAAAAAAAATGAAAGGAGGAGCTATAAGCTTAGGGCTCAGAGAGGAAGTTCCTTTGGCCTGTCCTGCTCTCATCCTGAGTGTCTCGAAATGATTCCTGTGCTTTATTGGGATTAAACCAGTTCAGACAGGGTAGAAATCAACCCAAATCCACCTCACAAACATATATCAGCCTTGTATCCTTCAAGGAAGGGGGTGCTGTGCTAATTCACTTTCCCTGAGGAGGAAGGTCTGGAGGCCAATGATTCCATGAATTCTTCTTTGGGTTTTAAATAGTCTACAGCATCAGGAAAATTAAAGTCCAAACTGGGCAAAATTATTAAGGACACAATGTCCTTGTACATCTCTAACCCTACCACTTAGCCACAAGTCGCCTTGTGGCTAGATATTTTGTGATGGTAATTATTTCTTTCTTCCACTTTTCCCTCCCACTGTGCCTGCCCCATTTAAGTAGGCTCTGCTTTACCTTGCCCCAGGGGAAGCTTGTATTATAATCAGAAAATAGAAAACCTCCAAGAACTTCTGGCTTTTGCTTTCGAAAAGCGCAAACTTTTAGAACACAGTAAGTTCACTGCAGAAGTAGAGGGAAGACAAGTTTATAGGTGGAAGCAGAATTCTTTGGAAAAGCCTGGGAAAAGACCAAAATTAAAGGAATCTTCCTGTGTCTAGAGGGAAAAGCCAGAGAGGGAGAAGTTAACTAATTCTAAAAGGATAGAAACTTGGAACTTTCTGGCAGCACCATGGGGAAGAGTTCAGAGAGGTATGACCACAAGACAGATCCAGGAATATACATAGTCTATGATATTTCTTGTCCATCTTGTGGACTGAGATTCAACCTCTTCTTTCTGTGGTGACCTCTACACTAAGAGTTTGCATGTAGCACTTCAACTATGGGGACAGATTTCAATGCCAAAATTAAAAATAGAGAAGAAGGAAGAGGAAATAAATGAAAACCTTCAAGATTTTTTTTATGTTCCTAGGGGACGGGTTAGTTGTCCTACAAAATTATTGGCTTGAACCATGTAAAATTGCTGCTAATCAACCATTTGCTGATCCACAAAAATGGCAATTTCCTATGGTTCACCAATTAATGAAAAGATAATTTCTTTACCTGGCAGGAACCAACCCTGCTGATCACTGGGGGAACCCTGCCTGTCAAAGGGTTTCCCTAAGTAAAGGTCTTCCACATAAACTCTTGCTGTTCCCCTGACATACATGGAGCACCCCTGAGGGCATTGTTATGATTCCTGAAGAGGAAAATCAAGATAGGGTGTGAAAGAGTGAGGTGGCTACAAGCTGGGAGCAAGAAGGATTACAAGTTAAAACACAAATCTACTTGGCAGCCTCTTGTTTTCTCTTTGGGAGGTTTGGTTCTCCCAAACAGCATTCATTTTCTCATCTTTTTGTTTCCTGTCTTCAGATATATACTGTATTTATAAGCATGTCTCTGAAAAACAATGAAGAATAATCTAACATTGGTCCCTTTGCTGCAGAGAAATAAAACCTCTCCACTGAAGTCAAGAGAAGGAAAGGCTGTTACTTTATTTCAAGAGGAAATCATTTAAAAAATTATTACCAGAATCAGAATTGAATATGCGTCTATGGGATACCACAAAAGGTGGAGGAAAGGACATATCTTCAAACTGGAGCCCAGATCTCTATTGACAAGCAAAGGGAAACTTCACAAAGCCCATTTTACTTAGGTATATTTTATTGTGAAACTATCAAATAGTTCCAAAGCCACCTCTTCCATAGAGCTTTTCCTTATTATTCCATTCACAATGGGTTTGTGTCTTCTCTGTTTTTCCAAGGAAGCTTACATTATAGAATAAAATTCTTCCTTGGGTGATTCACATCCCACCTATGAGCTCCAACTATGTCCAAGGCACTTTTTGTAGGCCATATACATGTGTAAAACAATGCAATCCTGTCCTGAACATGCTTAGAGTCTTGAACATCTTGAATTTGCAGGCAGGTTTTGGCCGGTGCCAACTATCTTGGCATGTCTTATGTCCCCTATCAGATTGCAATTTCCTTAAGGCTAGGGTTTGTGTTCCCTTGGCTCTCACTCTCCCACAAACTTTCATCATATGTAGAATGTATGTCAATGTAGAGCTCCATGGATGCTTGAATTGGGTTTCCAGATTTTGAGGCTAACTTTAAAACTTGTTGAACAGATCAACAGCACCTGCACCATGCTGTGCTTCTGCTCGAACATTTGCTTTCTTTCTAGCCAGCATCTAGCAAGCTTCTGCAATGAGGGTCAAAGAAATGATCTCTTTCCCTTCCCTCATTCAGTCCTCCTATCTCACAACCAAGGTAGTCATACTAAACCTGAAGCCCACTGCATAGATGTTAATAAGCATGGACACTCAGGTTTCTCCCTCTCCTTTCCCTCTGCTGATTACAGGAACACAGTTTGCTTTTCCTTTAAGTACATTTTCTTTAATACTGCCATAGAAATTTTCTTTTCTCATTGTAATTTCTCAAAATGAACACTCCACCTTTCCTCCTGGTATGCTGTGATTTGCTCCCCCCTTGATGTTATCTGCCTTGTGAAATAGTACTTCTACTCATAAAGAAATTCACATCCTACCAAATTAGATTTAAACCTCCCAATTCTAAGGGTGGGGTGCATCAAGCCAAGAGTTAGCATTCTAGAGAGGAAGCCCAGTGTCTTCATTTTGGTTTCCCCAAAAACAGACTCTGAGATAAGAATTTGCATGTACGAATTTTAGTAGTGCACGTGAAGAAGGAATAAGGAAGGATCTCGGTCTGTTCAAACTGCTGTAACAAAATACCATGGACTGAGTGGCCTATAAACAACAGGAATTTACTTTTCACAGCTTTGGAGTCTCAATCTCTGGAATCAGGATGTGATCATGGTCAAGTTCGACTCTTTCTGAGTTACAAACTGATAACTTGTTGTGTCCTTACATGGGAAAAAGAGGGGAAGAGAACTTTCTGTAGTCACTTTTGATAAGGGTGCTAGCCCCATTCCAAAACCTTATCATCTTCCAAAATTCTCATTCCTAATGCTACCACGTGTGAGGCTGTGAATTTTCAAGACCCAAACATTCAGTCCATAATAGGAAGTGAAACAAGGGAAGGGGGAAAAAATCAACAGAGGGTTTGTTAATGAGTAGATGGCCACTCTGGGTAACGGAGACTCCATCCTGCTGAGGACCCTATGGGACACTATGCAGGCAGCTAAGATGGACCCATCTAGAGGCAAAGAGGCTAGAAATTACTACTCCCCTTTGGTTGAAAACTACTCCTGGGCATTAATCCCTGTCTCCATCAGTATTCTCCTGAAGGGATAAAAAGTCTTCAGGCAGAGAGGAAATAAGCTTGAAGTGAGAAATCTTGACTTATAGAGAAAGGTGAGGCTGCTGGTGACCTCTGGAGTGACAAAGGGAACATAGCCAGGCACTAGGAGCATCTGTTACTCTCCTTAATGTATGATGGATCTGAATACCCAGCAGAACCCACCCCCTAATGACAGATGTTCCATGGCACCTGGAACTGCACCAGGTCTTCCAGCTGAGGGTGAGAGTGGGACTGAAACCCAGCTCATATCTCCTTACCAAACTGTATGTTCTGGTGTAGGGCTGCATCCACTAGGAAAAAGGAGAGATCTTTATCAAATTTGCACAAAAGTGGCAAATAGGCTAGATAGCAGTAACCCTGCAACAGTGCAATAACTACTACAACAGTGGAGTAGATCCCAAAACAATGTAAGCAGGGTGAGGACTGATTTTATACATGACAATTTCATTGATGTGGAAAAGAGGGTACCCCTGAATGAGAAGATAGTCAGACTTTGCACTAGTAATAATCCAATTTTGGACATATAGGTAATCTTTATCACCTCATTCACAGCAGTTCTCCAAGGTCCTTTACAATAATTAATTTGTGCTTATCATGAGTTATTTCTTCTATTTGCAGAGAAACTTCTTTTTTTTTTCCTCCTAATGGAGAAGTGGCCCTATCAAATCACCTTCCACCATTTTTGCCTATCTCTGTTATTTGCCACACAGAGAGTATTTGACTCCACCAGAATCTTGTCCAAACCCTTCTTTGCATAAGTGAATCCTATAGGCTCCCCTGTGCTCCACATTGGAGGGAGTGATCTGGGAGTGATGTGCCTGGTTATTTGGCTTGCAATTTCATTGGTATTGAGATTCCTGTCTATTTACAATAGACATGCTGGCTCTGCTGAGTATGTTTCCTGCACTTGCCTGTGTTTCTGGGCAAGGGCTTTCAATGTTCTTTTTCTCTTCTACAAACTGTGGTTTGCATGTTTTCCATCTGACTGCTTAATGGCAGGATGCCTTTCTCCACCTCACGAACAAATTGAATTTTCTGATCGTAGGTTATTTACTTAGTCTTTGAAATCCTATAACTTGCCCCAGTTATTCATACTGAATGAATAACTCCTGCAGCATGAAAGGCTCACGGGTAGTCGCACATAACCAAACTTAAATCAAGAACCCTTTACATTCTGACAGCTATAAGACACCCTCAGAGGTTTTTCTGTCTTTGCAATTGTTAACCTTCTGGAATCATAGAAAGTTAGGACTGGACAAGGCCCTAGAGATGATCCCAAAGTATCATCTGATGTCTATAGCTTGCAGGCCACAATATCCTGTGATTTGGTGAAGAGAAATACTTTTCAGGAAGGCCTAAAATATGTTCACTCTTTTATCATGGTTTTATTTGAAATGGGACAAGGCATATTGATGGTGAAGAGCAGCACTCCCCTCATGGATAGACTGGCATGAACATGAGATTTTCTTTTGTTGCTTTTTTCATAATTTTTGATAGTAGCTATCAGGGCTATAACTCTGTTTTAGTAAGCTTTTTCACTGCTGTGACTAAAAGACCTGACCAGCCCAATTGTCGGGGAGGAAAGTTCATTCGAGGGCCCATGGTTTCAAAGGTCTTAGTCCACAGAAGGCTGGCTCCATTCCTCGGGGCTGGAAGTGAGGCTGAACATCATGGCCAAAGAGTGTGGCAGAGGGAAGCAGCTTGAATCATCAGGAAGCAGAGAGAGTCTCCACTCTCCAGATAAAAAATATATACCCCCAAAACACACCCCAGTTCCAACCTCTTCCAGCCACACCCTACCACTTCAATTAATCCCATCAGGTATTAATTCACTGATTGGGTTAAGACTCTTACAACCCAATCATTTCTCTTCTGAACCTTCCTGCGCTGTCTCACATGTGAGCTTTTGAGGGATACCTCACATCCAAACCATAACAAACTCTAACCCTGGATTCTACAGATTCAGTAGATAAGAGAAAGCATTGGTGCAGAAACACATGTTGAACACAATGAAATTTGGTCAGTCTCATGCACAGATGGATTCTTCTCTTTCCCACAAACAGGAAATGGAAATGATAGTTCCACATTCAGACAACAGGTACATGGAGGACTATGTTGGCAAATGAGTAGGTCATCAAGGGACTCTTCAATTCCAAGTGCTTGCTTTCATATTTGTTTAATGACTAAATTAGGGACAAGTCTACTTACTTTCTGCATACATATGAGAAACAATGTTATTTGAGATCTTAATGTTACTTTTAACAATATGTAGTAGCCTGTTACCACATTGCTATTTATATTCCTAACTTAAAATTTGGTCCTTCAAGGGCTGGGGTTGTGGCTCAGGGGTAGAGTGCTTGCCTAGCATGTGTGAGGCATTGGGTTCAATTCTCAGCACCACATATAAATAAATGAATAAAATAAAGGTCCATCAACATCTAAAAAAAAATTTTTTTTTTAAAATTGTTCCTTCAGCCCTATAACTACTTCTTGAATTTTAATGATTCAGTCATGGAGTTTTTTAAAATTTTTTTAAAATAATTGAAACCACTTGAAGTCATGAGATAGTGACTTTTGGGGATCAGAGAACTTGAATTTAAATCCCACTGACCAGCCTGTGACCTTAGTCAAGTAGTTTCATTCTCTGAGCTTCAGTACCCCCATCTGAAAGACTTGGGTTAATAATACATTATAGAAATGTTGAAAGTATTAAATGACAAAGATAAATATATTAAAAAACTAAAGTAGTATCTGATATATTATTGATCTGAATCTTACCAAATATATTTTTTTCTATCTTTATCTCTCTTTCTCTCTCTCTCTTTCCTGGCTATCCTACATGGTTATATTAGGTGCTCTAGTAAAGCACTCAATATTTCTTTCCAAATTTTTTATTTTGAAGGTGTCTGCGGAGATTGCTAATATTTTGCATATTTTCAGCAGAATTTTAGTTTCCAGTCAATATAATAAAACATTGCTTCAAAATCTGAACCACTCCTCTTATTTATCCTGAGGACAAGTGGAGATAAGGGTGTCAGTTCTCATAACTGCCTTCTTTATTTAAGAGATGCCATCCCATAGTGCTGATTCTCTCACTATCCCTTTTACAGATGTTCTGTCTTTCCACTGATGCAGAAACTAGCAAATCCATTTATCAACCCTTAGCAATTCTTATCAGTTGTGATTTAGTGGTACACGTTCTTGGCCATCTGGAGAAATCAGTTGTTGGAGGGGTTCATTCTATTTTCTTTCTTTCTTTTTTTTAAGGGGTACCAGGGATTGCATTCAGAGGCACTCGACCACTGAGCCACATCCCCAGTCCTGTTTTGTATTTTATTTAGAGACAGGGTCCCACTGAGTTGCTTTAGCACCTCACTTTTGCTGAGGCTGGCTTTGAACTCATGATCCTCCTGCCTCAGCCTCCGAGCTGCTGGGATCAAAGGTTATTTTCTTTTTCCTGGAACAATTTTGAAGCTCTGTTGCAAATCACTAAGAAAATGCAGAGTTCATTTTTGTAAATGTTAACATTTGCTGAGAGTATCTGGGGAGAGGACTAGTAAGAAGTTCCTTTGTGAAGGCCTTGGAGTTGTGTCGGAGACACATGTTTGCTTTGCCTTCTGTCACCCATGTGTGGAGACACATATGGGGCCAGACCACTGTGGAATTCTCTGGAGTCTGGATCCCTCTTGAGGTCTGGAAAACGCCATTTGTGCCTTGAGTCCTCCAGCAACGTGGCCATGTGGACTGCACACTCCTTCTCAAAATCATCCTTTTTTTTTTTTAAGAATAAAATACAGTACCTAATATGTCAAAGGAAACCAACTATACTGAAACATAGTTATTTAAAACAAAGTATTTTATTTTGATGATACTTCTTGTTAATGTATAAAATAACAAGATCTTGTAGCAGGTCTAATAATTACCATAACTTCAAAGTAGTGTTGAGCATAATCAGTAGAGATACATGAAACAACCATGAAGTGACATCAAAATACCCATGACTTACACTGGTGACAAAGTCAAAAGAATTACTAGCATGATGTGCTTTGTTTCTTACATTTGTAATTGAGGAAATGCTAAATTTCAGCCATTAGCAAAATTAAGAGGTAATATTTTTCTCATTCATGTTTATAGAGCTCCCCAAATTCTCCCTCACCAGCCTCTTGGATGTTCATGGCCTGTAGTTTAGGAATCCTCTCACCTCAACTCCCAGCGTGGGAACCATACTCTCTGGTTAGAGATTCCCACCCTCCGGCCACTCTCATTGCTAAAGATGCAAGGACTGAAGAGTCAATGTCTTGCCAATGACAAGAGACAAAAGCTGAACATTCAAAGCCAAAGCTATACTTAAGAGAAGGGCCTTTGTCTTTGTTGACAATGAAAGAGATTCACTGTGAAAAGATCATTATGTACCTGTAGTGTTTGGTTAATATGCCTTCAAAGGTTCTGGAACACACCACTGGGAGAATTCATCCCCCCCCCATAGGAAAGATTGGAATGGAAAAGGCAGATCATGTGTTGCACCCACAGAACGTAAACACTTCCCCAGTTTATATTTCTGCAGCAGTGAAGCCCTCATGCTAGTCATGCTGGAGGCCAGCCTTGAGAGACAGGACTTGGGATTTTCATCCAGGACTCTGGCTGGGTGTTCCCAGCATTACCTTCTGTCTGTTTGTTCTCTGGTGTTTGTTTTTCTATCCCCATCCCTCCTCCTTCTCAGCCTGGCTCTGATTCAGCTCTGAACTGGAGCCCCAAAGGGCTGAGGCCAACTTCCTCTACGAACCCTCCTGAAGCCACCTGGGCTGTGCCAGGGGAAGAGAGAAGTCACAGTGACCAGCACAGTCACTACCACCTGCCTCCCTCCTCTCTGCTCATACTCCAAGGGGCCCTTCCTCTGTCCTGCCAAGCCCTGACAGCTCTGGAAGCGAGAAGCGGCCTTTGACTCCCGCACAGGTCTCCACACTGTGCACTGCTGCCAAGCCACGGGGCCGCTCTAGGAATGTGTTTTTAATATTCATTGTTCACTCTGTCTGTTACCGATGTGTGCACTGCAATTATTGTAATTCTTTGCACATGTGTTGTTATGAAATGAGTGTCTTTTAAGCCATGCCAGGTTATTTTTTTCTTTCGTTCTGAAACCCAAATATATTATTCCTACCTATGTTTTAGTTAGTCTGCCACGCTTCTTTATTTCATTTCAAAGATCAGTCTGGGCGGCAAAGAAACAGAGGAGTGTGCACAGAGCAAGGCCTGCCTGCTTTCCTCATGGTGGAACAGTTGCTTTTGATTTAGGCTTGTGCAGTCTCTACCTCACTCTCTTGTTTTCCTCTTTCCATGTGCACAAGCGAGCCGACTTTCCGACATCCGCAGCCCACATGTGCTGCCCCTGGAGTAGCCATCTGCACCCAGGGGGAGGGCACACATGCAGTGTGCAAAACACAGACCTGCACACATGTGCATGCAGACAGCATTCGGTTAGAAGATTTCTTAGATACCGATTTCTTTTGCTTCTTAGTGGTGAGGAGGGAAGGCAAGGCTAAGAAACCCATTTCTCTTTCTTCCTTTTCCTTCTTTTCTTTCTTTCTTCCATTTTCTTTATAACTTTAATTGGGCCTTTTGCAACATGATATAGAAACTTCAGCCACTAGGGCACAAAAAAAGGATTATATTCCTTCATTAATTCAGACGGTTTTATGATTGTTTTTAAATGCTTTTTTTTTTTCAAAGAAAAATAGCTAATATAAAGCCAGATTTTAAAAACTACCATTACTTTTTAAGTTTCCTAGGGCAAGGACAAAGCCTTAGTAAATTAAGAATGACTATTGTTTACCTTTGAGAACTTAGTCTAAGATCCCCAGAAGCTAAATTAAGAATAAAACAGTGGCAGTGTCCACCTGGCAAACATCCCCAGCTATCCCACATGCATATTCCTTTCTTTAGAGATTCTCAGGCCGCTCTCTGTTTTTGCCAGGCAGAGAAATCTGACACGGTCGCACCCCTGCCTGCTAAGCATTTTACTTTCATTGTTAACTATATCCATTTGTCACCATGAAACATTATTATTTTAAGGTAGCGGGCAAGCGGGGCTGCTTGCTGCATAATGGTGCTGTAGCTCTCCTTGCCAAGAAGGAATCAAAGAAATGGACGGTGGCTAATGTGGGAAATCACACCAGAGAGAAAGAAACACGCAGAGAGAGACAGAGACAGAGAGGGGGGCGGGGCACAGTCAGAGAAATGGAGAGACACAGACAGGCAGGGGGAAAGATACTGGGAGACAGAAAACAGAGGCAGAGACCTGCACAGAAAAGCTGGAATTTCCATGAAGAGATTTATAAAAGGATGATATAGCTGTTGCCAGGGAGCTGGGAGGAGAGCAGACAGACACACCATCCACCAAGGACTTTTAATATAAACCTGCATGTCTTTGTTTGCATCATCTCTCAGCTGAGTAAAGACGAAAAGAAATGTGGGGAAACAGTCTTCTTAAACACACAATATTTTAACAGCACACTCTGTGCAGAGTGAATGTGGGCTGCTATGTTGGGGGCATGTCTGAGGTCAAAGGCCACAGTCTTACTCCCCCAAATTCCAAGACCATGGCTGTACTCATACAGCTATGGGGAGCAACCCACTTCTGTGTATGACCACTTATGGATGAGTGACCAAAGGAAGCAGGTCCTGCCTTCCCCTCACCTATGTGGGAAATCAGGAAACTCAGTCTTATTGTCACTCAAATGTGAATTTGGGGAAAAGAATCTGGTGCTGCCAAAACCCAGCAATGACTCCCCCTGGTACCGCTCCAAATGGGGTTGGGTACGAAGGGTAGAATGAGAGTCAGTGCTACCCCAGGTTCACCTGAATGGCAGCCTAAATCAGTCAGGGTTCTCTAGAAAATCAGGAAAAAAAGAAAGAGACAGACAGACAGAGTTGAAAGAATTAGCTACTGCAGTTTTAGGGGCTGGCAAGTCCAAAATCTGCAGGGCAGGCTAGCAGCCTGAAAAATTCTGGCAGAGCTTGATATTGCAGTCTCCAGTCCAAATACAATCTAGAGGCAGAATTTCTTCTTCTGGTAACCTCAGTCTTTTCTCTGAAGGACTTGAACGATCGGATGAGGCACACTCACATTATGGAGAGTGTTCTGCTTTATCTAAAGTCTACTGATTTCGATGTCATTCACATCTAAGAAAATACCTTCCCACAATATCTTGACCAGTGTCTGACAAAACAACTGGGTACTCTGTTGATACATAAAATGAACAGCCACAGAGTCCCATGAGATAACTGGAGTGGATCATTGTCATCCATTTAATGAATGAACATAGCAAAAATTCAGAAGTATGAGATAGGCAGGTCTTTGCACTGGAGTGAGGGTAGTAGAAGCTGGGAACTTTAGCTAGCATAGTTGTTGCTTTGATCTGTCCTAAGAAAATTCCTTCTCAAGTTAGGTCTTTGAAAGTAGGTTCCTCTAAGAAATCTATTTCCATACTGAACTTACCACTTCTCTCTACTCCAGACCCTCTTTGCCTTGTTCAAATCCATCAGCTAGCTGATCAATCTACCACCACTGGAAATTTCACCTCATCTTCTGGGCTCATTTTTGGTCTGCACTCAGGAGCAAGTCCTAATACCTAGGCCTAATACTCACTGAACCACCCTTCACTCAGCTGTGGGCTCCAGAATGGCCAGAGAAGTCAACTCTATGTCTATGGGGAAAAGCAAATACAGGTATCCAAATTCTTGTTCAATTTTCCCCAGAGTGAAAGTTATGGTTGATTACCTTATAAATAGGGTTTTCAAAGTTAGCAAAAATATAAACAAAAAAATCTCAATAAAAGTTTTAGATAAATAATAGATAAAATTGTAGTATAAACAGGTCATACTTGGGGCATGCACTTGAAATTATTCATTTTTGATCTGAAATGATTTCCAATTAAATTTGGATAATAATTTTAGTATAAATATATTCCATGGAATATCAGCAACATGTTTATACAAAAACAATTATCCCTTGAGGATCTGAAATTCTAATTTAACTGGGCATTGTGTATTTTATCTGGCAATCCTCCAAGTGACTTAAATCATAAGGGTACCCCTCCAGCTTGTGCAGCATTTTTGTCTCAATGACAATGCAGCATGATTTTCTAGCTAGTAACTGATATTTTTCCATAAGCAAAGCTTTGGATCTTGCTCCCTCCATAATGAAGCTTCTGGCCACCTCTCACTCCAGTACTAGCTGCCCTAAGGGAAGAGCCTGCTCCAGTTTTACCCCTCCTTCTAATTGGGGTGGAGTGGGAGGAGTAGCCAATAAATCCTGTTCAGGCAGATGTGTTTCCAGAGAAGGGTTTGTTGACATCCTCAGTTATCAGATTCAAGGCCTCAGAGATGTCCTCTCTTCCCCCTTTTTGTTCTATACTTCCAGTGCTTTATTCACACCTGTTACATCCTCTCTCTTTCATTGCAGCAAGCTTCCTAATTCTGATTCATTATTTTTTATTTAGGTGACAATATGAACTTCTGAATTTCTTTTCCTGCCTATCACATTGCTCTACAGTCCATCTGCCACACTCGCTGTCCTGAAGTCCAATACCATCACATCACTCAGGCCATCCCAAGAGTCAGAAGTGCTTTATCTCCAGTATACCTAGTGTCTTAGTTCATTTCTGTTGCAATAACAGAATGCCACAGACCACAAAATTATAAACAATTGAAGATTATCCAGCTCACATTTCTGAAGGCTGAGAAGTCCAAGATCAAGGGGCTGCCTCTGGGAAGGGCCTCCTTGCTGAATCATAACAGAGAGAGCAGTTATGTGAACTCAGGTTTGTCTTCTTATAAAGCCACTAATGCCATCATGGGGGCACAAACCTCATGACCTCATTTAACCTTAATTACCTCCCAAAGGTTTCACCTTCAAATACCATTAATACGTGAATTTGGAGATGGAGTGTCCAACCATGAACTTTGGGGTACACCTTCAAACCAAAGCACCTACGAAATGAAGTCATGGATTTTTGTCCTAAAACAAGCCCAAACATCAAGACCATTTATTGAGTCCCTCAAGCAAATAGCTTTAAACCAGGTCTCATAAACCTTTTATGTAAAGGAGCAGATAGCAATTTTTTTTAGTCTTTTAGAACCATACAGTCTCCATTGCAATTATTCACTCTCCTCTTTTTGTATGAAAGCAATCATAGACAATGGACAGCACATCCATGAATGGGCATGGCTGTGTTCCTACACAATTTTGTTTATCAAAACTGATGGAAGGAATGGATTTAGCCCATAAGTTATACGTTGTCCATCAGACTTGTTTCCCAGGTCCCAGGTCAAGTGTTATTTTCTCTGTTAAGCTTTCCCTTATCCCCCAGTTTGAAGTGATTCCTTCTTAATTCCACATTGCATGCCTCTTTTAGACCTCTTTTATGGCAATGCCAAAATTTGCTATGTAGAGTCTTTGCCTCATCTCTGCTGGCATGCTTGGCATTCCTTGAAAAGCCTGCTGAAATCCTTTCTACAAGGTAGATATTGAATAAGAAAGTTTTGGTAAGAATGGAGAGTGGATCTATAGAAAGGGCAGAGGATTGGTCAAGTAGTACTTCCCACTTCTCCAGGATTTTCCCTTGAAAACCAAAGACCAACACCAGCGCATTATGGAGAAGCCCAACTTCCACACCTGTCAACCATCATTTAAAACACTCAAAAGTCTACACATCAAAAATAAATTAGCAAAATATTCAATTCCCCAACCAGGAAAGTTGGTATTGCAAATGGATTTGGGCTGAAACCATTTTCCTTTTTGAAACACACCCAAGTTTTAAAATAAATAGTTTCATCTGATGTGAACTGCCAACACAATCTTCCAAAATCCTTCCCTTGGGAGAACTTCGTTACCTGTTTCAACTCAAAAGCTGCATGACACCAAAGCATCTGAACTTCTCATAACAAGGCTAGAAACAGCTAAGTCCCGTATGCTTCAGAGAAAAGGTCTCAGAGCTGGGAGGCATGGACTAAGACAACGAGCAAAGCAGAAACATTTCTACAACAAAATAGTAAAATTTAAAAATGATTTTAAGTTAGCTATTATTGAAAATTGCAAGAAAATTTAGTTCTCTAGTTTTTTAGCATTTTTTTCATGTCATTGCTTTTGGTTTGGGGTTTTTTTTTGTGGGGGTGCTGTTTCCATTTGTATTTGTTTTCTAGTGTTCGTATTCTTGTTACATTATTACGTACTTGATTTTTGCCTTGTTAATCATTTAAGGTGCATGTCACATGTTCTTAATTAATCTATTAGTTTTTCAAGAGAAGGACACACATTTCTTGTTTCTGTACACCTCCTGAACACCAGGACCACAGCAAATCCTCAACCAGTACGCAAGCAATAAATGTATGTGTGGACCACATCAACCTGCTAGAGTCCTTGGAGGGGAAATTAAGTTATTCGAGTTAATTTTTCAAAAAAGAATTCTTCCTTTTCTTACAAACTGTATCCCATTTCCTTTTCACCACCAATTAGTCTTCTATTTTAAGTCTCTTGCAATTTTCATAACAACAAGAGGGGAAACACAAAATTTTGTCTGAAGCTATGCTTTATAAGATATAAAGGTTCTTTTCATGATAGGACACAGCATACCAACACTTAGGTAGATGAACTACAAAACTTTCTTACTTGCAAAGGAGGAAGAAGGTTCCACCTAGAGCCACACAGGAATTACACCTGGAGAAAGGGTAGCTGTAGAGTTGTGGCAGGCAGCTTGCGCCTGGGGATAGC
>JAJEJO010002666.1:4263-65825 GCA_020662805.1 Glaucomys volans
GTAAAGACTTAGGGCGTCCCTGCAGATTTCCTGTAACTCACCAGATGTTTGAGAGGTGCTTGATCAAGTGGTGACCCAAGATAGCTGCTGTCTCACAACCTCCAGGTTGGGAATGATCAATGCTTCTGGGCAGAGGCAACCAGGAGATGTAGTACGGTGGCCCTGGAGCCGCAGCGCCGTGCCCCCGCGGGAAGGGGTGGGCTTAGGTCTGAGGGCTCAGACCGCTGAAGATGGAGTCTCTCCGCCAGGGAAGCTGTAGAATGGCGCCGAAGGGGCCCAAATTCCCGGCTGGAGCCGGCAAGCAGCTCCGCTCCTGGCTAAATCTCACCTGGAGCCACAGTGCCATGTCCCCACGGGAAGGGGTGGGCTTAGGTCCAAGGGCTCAGACAGCTGAAGATGGTGTCTCTCCGCCAGGGAAGCTGTAGAATGGCACCGACAGGGCCCAAATTCCCGGCTGGAGCCGGCAAGCAGCTCCACTCCCGGCCAAATCTCACCTGGAGCTCGTGAACTTCCCTTTAAAATGATCATTCTCTCAATCCCTTCCAGCCCAGGGCACACACAAGTACATGGCTGTGTGTGTCCAGAGAATTGTGCGTGTGTGTATGTCCGTGTGTGTGCTCACAAAGTGCACTCTTGGCTCTTACTGTTTCTCAATTTGAGTTTTCCTTAGGTCTAGTGATCTTTGACTCTAAAAATAATACAGGAGTCCAAGCTTTACAGAATTTTTGGGAATACTTCTTAAAATTGTTCCATGATAAACTTGATCTTCCTTAAGATCAGAACCCCCTATAGTCCTCTGTACTGAATATTCTTAGGATGACATGTCCCTGAACCTATTTGAAGAACCAAAGGAGAATAGGTTGAGGGGAACCCTGAAAATCAAGAGTATGAATCACTGTGACATTGTATGAGATACCTTGAAATCAGAATTCAGTTTGCATTTCAGAAGAGAAGAAAAAAAATGATGATCCCTGACTTAAGAAATGTTGGACCTGGGAGTATTTTGTCAGGATCACTCAAGAATGAAAAAAATAAATAAATTTTTTCCCCTCACAATGAATAATAGAACACTGAAATTTTGGAAGTAAGATTTAAAAAATAAATATAAAGAAATAAATCATGCTGTGAGGATATTAAAACATTTTGTAATATGGACCTGTACTAGATGAATGGACATGGGTTTTCTTTGCCTATATTTTGAGCAAAAGAACTGCATGTAATAATTGGTAAGTGCATTTATGGATATAAGTCATTTACATCCTTCTGAAATTGTAGCAAATGTTATTGTTCTGTACACGTGCAGGTTTTTGCAAAGCATTTTTGTCATAGATTGTCTAAGAAAACACTAATCTCTAAGGAAGAGCATGAGATTTCTTTTTGACAAATAGTAAGTAAATTTAATGAATAATACACAGCCTGACTGCACAAACTTTACAAATTGACCTAATAATCATTGTTCAAATTATTGATTCTTCTATGTGTCATTGCAGGGTAAACCATATTAAAGCTCTGTAGCAAATTATAACCAAATGTCAGCTGATTTCATCTTGTTGGAGTTGTTTCTATCAAGAGTTAGTCTTGCCGGGCATGGTGGCACACTCCTGTAATCCCTGTGCCTTGGGAGGTTGAGGCAGGAGGATAGCAAATTCAAAGTCAGCATTAACAATTCAGAGAGACCCTAAGCATCTCAATAAGGCCCCATCATAAAATAAAAATTAATGAAACTCAGTGCTCAAGTGCCCCTGGTTTCAATCCCCAGTACCAAAAGTAAATATATAAAAAAGTCTTTAATTGTTAATCTTCATCTTCATTGGTCTCATCTTCCTAATAGCTCTAATTGGCAAACTGTCCATGATAATTCTCATCCTCCTGGATATCCATCTCCACACATCCATGTGCTTAGTCAGCTGTCCCTCACTGATCTAAGGTACATCTCAGCAATTGTCCCTAAGATGCCTTCTGCTTTCCTGTTTCATTGGGTGTGGAATTCAGAGTTTCTTCTTCCTAACTTCAGCATTTGGAGACACACTAGTCCTAATTTCCGTGGCCTGTGATGGATGTGTGGAATTTGTTTTCCTCTCCAGTATCCCATCTGCATGAAGAAAAACAAAAGCAAGGAGAACCTGTGCTGGTGACCATGAGCCTTGATAAAGGGCTCTATCAACTCCTGTGCTCACATCACCTGTGCACTCCATATCCCTAGTGCTGACCAGGGCCATCAACCATTTCTTCTGCAATGTCCCCAACTTATTGCTCTACCTGGCATGGGCAGCTGGGTCCATGGATACACAGGGTTTGTGAGCACCATCCTTTCCCTCATGTTTGCATCCATTGGAATCATTTGCTCCTGTTGTCAAGTCCTGTTGCTGTCTGCCACGTGCACTCAGAGCAAGGGAGGGGGTAGGCCTGCTCCAGCTTTAGCACCCACCTCACTGTGGTGGAATCCTATGAACCCTTTGCTTACACTTATCTACCGCCGAGATCCCTTCAGTCTCCAGCAGTGGACAAGGTTCTGACTGTCTTCTACACCACCTGCAGTGCGCTCCAGTGCTCAACCCCATCTTCTACTGCCTGAGGAACAAGGAGGTGATGGGGTCCTAAGCAGAAGAACTCAGAGAATTTGTTCCATTTAAATTCAGATTAACTTTCTGTCTCATTCCCCAGGATTCAGGTGCAAGTCTATTCAACAGTGTGTCGTAGATGAAAGTATTATTTCACACCCAGAACATAGAGACTAAAAACATTGTAGACTCTAAGTGAACGTCTCAGGTCTGGACAGAATTGTCTTATTAATATGTAAAATTTGAAATAAAACCTTTTTAATGGTATATTGTTCACTAATTATGAATCTTTTTCTTCTCTGCTAATTTCTGTCAATGAGGAGCTATTTTGATCTTGTTAAAATAAAAATTGAAATCATCTACCTGGGTCTGGCACCCAGCATAACACTGTCATTATTTTCAATTTATCTTCTAACACTTTTCAGTTTATTATTTTTGCACTTCCAGAACAGAAAAAGCTGAATGATACATCTAATCAAAAGCCGTGAGGTTTGTTTTCTCATCCCCTCACTGTGTGAATTTAACTAACCAGCATTAATTACTTTTCTTTAAATTTTGAGAAATTATTATAGGATTGAGCAGAGAATTCATTAGGAATGTTGAAGTTTTTATTTGAGATGACAGGTGACCAATCAATGCTTCTTTGTAGGGGCTGAATCCCAAACATGTGACCAATGGTAATGACTGGGGACGGTGCCCACAGAGGTCAAGGGTTACAGGACGTGAGCCATAAGATGGACAGGTCAGGATCCAATATACCAAGTTGAGTTGGGAACACGGAGGCCATCCCACCATCCTCCCCACACTCAGCGCACAGTCCACTTACCTCCCCCGTGGCCACTGCTGCTCCTGCATCTTACAGTGTCTGTCAGATGAGGTCTTACTTTCTACTTGCCACATCCCACACATTTACTGAAATGCGTTAGGGAAAGTCTGCATCCATGAACCAAGACCGTCAGTCTTTCTTTACATATTAGAAGATGATCATAACAGTATTTAATTTTGAGAAGAACATTTTAGCTTGCTAAAGGTTTCCAGAATGTTTGTAAACTGAAAAAGGATTGGTATAAATTTCTGACAAATTATTTCAAAATAAAAATTTCATTATGCTACAATTCACAATTCTCAAGAAACATTTTATTTTCTAATCATATGTAAATCTGAAAAAGAAAAAAAAACTTCATATCAACCAGAGTTTCAATTTCTAAAAGGAGAAATACAAACACACATAATTTTTGCTTGGTGGGTTGATTGATTTGGGGCAGTGCTGAGGATCCAAACCAGACACATGCAACTATGAGGCAAATTCTCCACCACTACAGTATACTCTTGGGCCTAAATTTAAATAGAAACTTAACAGTATTTAAATGATTCTCACATTATTTCAAACTTGTACAAGTTATACTGGAAAGAGGATGTGTGCATGCTTCCATGTCCCATTATATATCTCGTATCATATCTTGAATTTCAAGGTTTTTCTTTAATGTTAATGATTGGTTCATATAGTTTTTATAATAAAATAGTGCTTTGGTGCTAAAAATTGTTTACTTTTCATTTCTAAAACCTTTAAATGATCTTTGAATTTTATTTTTTTATCTCACCTGGTGGGTATTGGGGGGGGGTTCCACATCCCACATGAATGAGGGAAAGAGTTTCTGTCAGAGGACAATGGTTCCAGTGATGAATTAATTACTAATAAACTTATCTAGTCAATAGATACAAGAGCCAATCCTCTTTTCAAATGGAAGGGGGTGTGATGGATCGGGTGGTATCAGATCTGGCCTCCAACGAGATGAAGAAGCCCCACCTTCACCTTTATTTATCGTCCCACAGGTAAGTTGGCTAAGACCAGGAGAGGCTTTTTCTGCAAGGAGCAGGAGGGGGGTGGGTTTAGGGAAGCCATTTTCTTAGAAAATTAACATATCTTCAGGGGTGAGCCACCTCTGTACAGAGCTACCTACCCCCGGCTATCTGAAACCCTGTCTCATGACCGCTAGCTCCTGGGAGTCAGACCTCCGTATCCCATGACTCAGCCAAGCGTGATTCTCCTAGACATGGATGGCCCCCTACAGGTATTCGCTTCATAATAAGAGTGTTCAAATCCTTAGAATTTGAACTTGCTGAACTGTACTACTTGCCTGTTATGTGTTCTTCAAATGATCATGCATATATTTCTCTTTACTTATAATTTTCTAGTGAAGTATAGCACCTAAGTTCCCAAGAACTTCCTGTCTGTCAAATCAGATGGGACGTTTGTTTTAGATCCCCCAGAAAAGGGTTCTGGAACAGGGGAGGAAACCAGCTTCTCACCACAGCCAGTGCCATTGCCAGCAGAGCTTCTGGTCTCTCCAGGCCAATGACTTTCCCTCCCTCTGTTACATCTGCTGCTGTTGTCATCGCTACTATATCTGAACTCAGTTCCTCCCTGTGGCTCCCTTGGCTACAGAAGAGCCATGAGCTGCTCCAAGAAGTCTGTTTGTACAATGTGAGCAGGACAAACTAATACCTCTGTACACAGACCTGTACATAGAGCAAATGTGTGAGCTGTGCTGCTGAACTAAACTCGGTGCTCCTGCTGCCACCAGCTCAGCCCCTCAGCTTTCATGCATGCTCAGAGATGAAATGATTAAGAACTCAACATGGTGCAGCACAGACTTGAAGCAAACACGGGCCCTTCTGAGCCTTCTGAGTGTGGACACTGCATACATGCACAGATCTCATGCCCCCAGGCAGCCCTGGGAAGGAGAGAGCAAGGGGGTAAGAGGGGAAAGACATTGTTCAGTTATGGAGATGAGGGGATGTGCTATGGTGGGAATGTCTGTCCCCTTCCACACTTTTATATTAAAATCTGAACCCTGCATTGATGATTCTAGGCAGTAGGACCTATGGGAGGATCCTACTGAATATAGGGACCCACAAATGGAATCAAGGCCTTTGAAAATTCTCTCCGAAAAGACTTTTTCACCTTGAACCATGTGAGGACACAGCAAGAGGGCACCATGTTTATCCAGGACACAGCCCTCACTATGCACTGAATCTGCAGGAATAAATTTACATTGCTTATATGCTTCCTACCTTAAGGTATCTTGTTATCTCGGCTTGAATTCAAACAGGGTACCAACTCTGCTGTTCTTGTCATTTACTTTCCTTGGAAAGAACCTGAAGGAATACTGAATTAAGCAGAGGTACTGTGAACAGACCCATTACTCATTTTGGGGAGTGAATAAAGGAGTGCACAAGAAATCTACTCCACTCTTCTCTGTAACACCATGGCCTTGGGGGAACTCATACATCTCTCTGAATTTAGTTTGCTGGAAATTAAAAGCTCAGCACTGTGCCCTATAATATCAGTAAAGGCACCACTGAAAGAGAGCACACAAATGGAACTCTTGTAATACCCATCTGACCTGAGATGCCAGAAGGACAACAGTAAGGTCCCAAACAACTGTTCCAGGAACTGCCTCAGTGGGCTGATCCACAAACAGAGCTGGCTGTCTTTAAGATTCTTCATTTTGTTCTTCGCATCTTTTGATGGAACTGCCAACCATGACCTTTAGGTGAGCTTTACACAGTACTCACAGAACCCATCTCAAAGTGATTTCCAGTTTCCGTAAAGAGTTGTGCTGATTGATTCCATTTCAAAATTCTGAAGGAATTGATATGAGGTGTCTCCCAAAAGCTCATGTGTGAGAAAATGCAAGAATTTTCAGACATGAAATGATTATATTATGAGAAGTGTGACTAATCAGTGGATTAATTCACTGATATGGATCAACTTGGAGGCAATCATAGGTGGTAGAGTGTGATTGGAGAAGTAGGTTCCTGTGTGTGTGCCTTTTGGGTTTATATTTTGCCCTGATGAATGGAGTTCATCTCTCTGCTTCTTGACCCCACCATGAGGGCAACAGCTTCCCTCCACCTTGCCCTTCCACCCTGATGTGCTGCCTGACTTTGGATTTGGAATAATCAAGTTGTCCGTGTAAGGACTCAGACCTCTGGAACTATGAGTTCCAAATGAACTTCCCCTCCTCTGTGTTGTTGTCAACAGGTCTTTTGGTCACAGCATCACCCAACTAGAAAAACCACAAATAAATCCCTCAACCTTTTCTGTGTTCCCCATATACTAGAGTCTCCTCAGTCTTTTCTCCAGGGTTCGGCAAGGCAACCCTATTATTTGTCCCCAGATAAAATTCCTTGGTTGGAGACTCACCTGTCTATTTTTAGTTTTTTGTTGTTGTTTTATTGGTTTCCAGGCTGACTTTCTAGGGAAGGTCAGAGATGACATAATTTTTCATTCCAGTAATTCTTTGCAATCAGTAAATTTGGAGAAGTCCAAGACCATCTGAAATGACTTTCTGAAATCATTTACCCTAGTAGATCCTCTGGCCCAGGAGATGATATAGTCACGTCCATCTCCATGCAACTGCAGTCAGAGGCTCTCGTTCCCCTGAAGTCCCTGATATTCGGAGGAGAAAAGTGGGAAGAGATAGCATTGCTCAGATTTCTGCAATCTGCTGCATTTTCTCTTAGCATCTACTCCAGATAGTGTTTAATATTGTTTTATGTACATCCCAAGGAGAGTTACCCAAATCATCTCCACCTCGCTTTCCTAGTTCCCTACTCAGTGGGCATCTTGTGGCCATTTAAAACCCATTTTTTAAACTGCAGATGACATTTTGAACTTTATCTCATTCATTTTCCCCTCCAACTATTAGATGCAAATTTTATAGCATATGCTATACATTTGAATAATTTTAATGCTCACTGTGTGCATTACAATCTTCTTACATACTAATTTAGCAAAGTTGGATCTGAGAAAAAAGAAATGAGTATTTTTTCCTATCTTTCTCATCACCATTGTAGTTCAGCAGTGGGATGACATGGAATGTAGTAATAATTAATTTATAAAATTTACCACAAAGTTATCATGCACTTTTTCTTGCCTTTAAATGTAAAGGTGGAAAAGAAGCACTTAATTTAAAGAGTAGATATTGTATGAGTCTCAGAATTCTGAGCACTGAAGACATTTTAGTGGACACAGATGTGTAAGCATACCACAATGGAGGCAAATTTGATATTTGGCCTTAAACTGAGTCATTCCATTCCTTTGCCAGAACTCTAAACAATCATAAACAATCTTACTTTTCAGCCAAATATTAAAATATTGTTTTAATCTTCCTTCAGTATGATAGTCACTGCCCTTACTTTCCAAAGGACTTCCAAGCCACAGTTAAATTGACATTTACAATCTGTACCACCCAGGTATAGAAAAAGAGAAAGAAATAAATAAATTCCCATTGAGATAAAACTTGAACATCCTGAATATATTGACTCATACTCAGAAACACAGAGGAATGAGACTGCATATGTGTACACACAGAAACAATGCCCAGAACAGGCATGAGAGAGAATGATTAGATGTTGCCTGTTCAAACCTCAGCTAGATGTGGTGATTAACTGAGGGATTGTCAGGTCAAGGGACCTCAAGTCAGTCCACAAATCCAGGTTTGGGGTCATGTGGACAGGGTATGTCATAGAGGGTTACCTCCAGGAAAGAGCTGGGCATGTGGCTGATGGCCTATGGAAGTTACCAGTCAGATAAATTAGAAAGGATGGGACAAAGTGCACCTATATGCACAAGGCTGCCTGTGAGACGTTGGATGTTAAAACGAATGTGCCTTCTAGAACACAGTTGTTCTAGAAGGCACATTCAAGGCATATACAAGTATAATTAACTACTTAAATTTTAGGGAATCAGAGACCCCATGTCCAGCTCAGATGAGTCATTGATGAGAAAAGGCAAGGACGATCTTACAGTGAAGGCAAGGATCATGGCAGGTGCTTAATCACAGCATGTAAAAAAGGCAAAGAAATAAAACCGGCATTTGTCCTGTGGTAGAGAGAGCATCTTTATGTATCATCCGCCTGGAGAAAGATTAGTGATGTAGATAACTGTGCTTTCTAGGAGCCATTTGGATTCCGATGTCTTCACAAATATTCAAACTAAAATTTAGAAGAGTAGAAATGTGTTTTTTATTGTTGTTGTTCCTGATTTTTCAGTTGGTACTGAAGATTGAACCTGGGGACACTGAACCACTGAGCCACATACCCAGCCCTTTTTATTTTCTTTTTTTTGAAACAAGGTCTCCTTAAGATACTGAGGGCCTTGCTAAATTGCTGATGCTGGCTTTGAACTTGTGATCCTCCTGCTTCAGCTTCCCTAACCACTGGAATTACAGGCTTGTGAAACCACACACACAGGTGAAATAGTTATTTTAAAGTGTTTAGAATATAATTTTTTGTTCCAAAACCAGAAATCATAGTGAGAACAATAAGCCATATGTGATCCTGAAGGACGGGACCACTAGTCACCCAGAAGTCCTGTATGTTTGGAGACCGTGGCCCCATGTTGTTGTGGGAAGATGAAGTGTATACAGTGCAAGTGACTAAAGGGACATAACTCTTAAAGACACACAATTTTTGAAAACTTAGAATGAAAAATTAGGATGCAAGCACAGCAAAAGTATAATGTAAAATGGATAGAAATGGTAACATTTAAATATCAGTATGTTACTACGTTAAAATATGTGAACAAACATTAAATTTCATAATATATAAATGTAAAATAATATCAACATTGTTAATATTAACATTGAGTTTTCAATTAAATAAACATTGATTATTAATGTAGTTATATGAAAGAATCAATATTAAATTTTACATTTAAATATGTTACTAGAAATCCAATTACATATGTGTAATCATTGTATACTTCTATTGGTCAGCTGTACTCCGAAGTCTGCATGGAGAGAAGCCATGCAGAGGACCATGGACAGCCAAGCTCATGCCTTCCTGGAGGAGAACATCCCACACACTCTTCCCATGACCCCCAGGACCTCCTTGTTGCTCAGGCTATATATGATGAGACTGAGCATGGGGGTGAGGATGGTGTAGAAGACAGCCAGGTTCTTATCTTCTGCTGGTGAGTGGAGAATCCTGGATTGGAAATAAGTGTAGCCAAAAGGTGCATAGTAAAATTCAACCACGTGGAGCACACGTGTGATGAAGGCCTTTCTTCTTCCCTCTTTTGTGCATATGTAAGACAGCAAAAAGAACCCTTCCATAGGAGGCAGTGATGCCAAAGAAATGCAGAAGGAGGATAGTTCTGCACTAAAACAAAAAAATTCCTATCCTCATAGACACATGTGTCTGTCCAGACAAGAAGCATCATGGCTGTGATAGCAGAGAAGAGGTGCCCAATGACCCTGGACCTGCAGTGTGGACGATGGAGAACACACACGGTGTGCACGAGGCCATTGAGGGAACCCTGTGTCGCGGACCCCAGGATCATCTTCACACACATTCTTTTGCTGATGTGGATTGGGTAATGGAGTGGGTGGCAGATGGCCACTAAGTGATCATGGAGGCCAGGAGTAAACCTTCAGAATTTGCCAAGGGTCACAAAGAAGAAGCTTTGTACACCACAACTTAAGAAGGAAATGCTTTTTTGGCCAGAGAGGAAGTTGTATGTCATCCTGGGGATGGTGGTGGAGGCGTACATCAGGTCCCCTAGGGAGAGCTGCCTCAGAATAGCACACCCTATGTTGTAGCTGGAGCCTCCTTCCTGCTGACTCATGGCAGGAGCATTCCTCAGGACTAGGCACCAGTCTCAGCTCCTGAAGAAGCCAGGGTCCTGCTCCCCCTCCTCAACTCAGCACTCAGGATTACCACAGACCTGGGTTTGTGGCTCAGAAGGTCCTGTGTGCTTGAACCTCCATCCTCAGGGACCTGCCTGCTTCACATCTTTAGTTCCTGCTCTTCCCTCCCCATGGCCACTACTACAGCTGAGTAACCAGGGTCTTCTCCCAGGAGCTGTGCTGCTTCCCTTCTCAATAGAAGCTTCTCTGCTGGTCTTAAAGGTGGGTCACCATCCAGAGCAGTGTTCTTGTCGTGGAAAGCTATGGTGTATCCTATTAAATCAACACTAATTATATTATGTTCTTTGGTTATTGTGTCTTCCCTAATAAGGCTTTCATTTTCTGAATTCCTATAAAATCAAACATAATTTTTCATGCCTAATTTTCTGTTTTTGTGTAAGCACATAACACATGATAAAAATGACATTCAAATAATATGCAAGATGCTTTTTCTGGTGATATAGCAATCTCTGAGATGCCATCACTTCTGTGAACTCTTCCTCATATTACTTCACTCATTATAATCCATCCACAGCCCACAGTCTGTAAATGTAGACACTAATTGTTCATTTCCCAAGTATGAAAGATAGAATCATAAATGTGAAGAGACATTTTTGAAGCTACAGTGTGGCCTCAGAGAGGAAATCCAGCCTGTGTGCCTCCTTCACATTTCTAATCATTTACTAGCTGTTTGGTGAATTCTTTAATGTTTGTACAATAACACATTTGATGCAATTTTTGTAAATATTACTGCGCTCCATAACATGAGACCTATTTTCGTATCTGAGACCAGTCAAAGCATGTGGACCGTAGAGAGGATGTTTACTTTCGGTTCCTGCCCTGGAGTTTGGTTTTCAAACAGAGCAGGCCACTGGGGTGAACCTGTTGCTAAGCTGTTCAACTAGGAAGGAAAGGGAACAGTGGGACATTCCTTCTTCGTAGCTCACGTATGTGCATATAAATCCTCTTCACACTTAACTAAGGAAAGAAAAGTTATGTGTTAATTGTTCAAATTGCAGCCATATGAAAATGTGTTGTTTTCCTTTCCTAGAAAATATTTTTCTTCCTTTTATGTCCAGGCATTCACTTAAGAATTTATTTCTGTATCTCCCACAGCCTCTCTTTTTCTCTATGTGAAATCTCAGTTGGGCACTAGAAATTTTTCTTTCATTCATTTTCTCAAATACTCATAAACTGTGATGGTGACATTTTTTTCTGTAAATGATTGACTTCTTCCCATATCTCCTCCTAGCACGAGATTTTCTGCTTTACATATGTGCACTCTTGTATCAGAAATGTAGTCACCCTGGATTATTAAAGAGGAAAGAATAGCAATTAATAGCTTGTTGCCAATATTCACATTTAGTAACTTATATTGTTGCCTCATGTTTCATTGACAAACAATAATGAAATTGAGAAACAGAGCTTCTGAATAAAAGTGTGATTTCATTTGGTTGCTGCCATGTTGACAAGTACTGGGTGAAAATTGCATGGTCAGGAGCCCAATGGGAGCAGAGAGCCATTGCACATGAGGGGGAGATGGGATCAAAGGCTCCTCTGTTTGTAATAACTTATAGAAACAAAGTCTTGACCTCACAGAAAAGGTAAAACACAAGACCCACTATCAGGTTGCATTCACCCTAACAATGTGCTTACTCTTTCTGTGTTGTGGGAGTGCTGCTCAGTATTTACTTGCTTTAGGTATTAAAATATACAAGTTCCTATAATTTGTAGGTACTATTTAATTTATGACACAGGTAAATAAAGAAAAAGCTCAAATATATGCTGAGATTGTGTAGTCAATAGTGGCAGAAAAGAAAATAGAGCAGGCTGGAAGGACAGAGGGACAGCTGGGCAGAGCAGTGAGAACCACTCCAAGGAGGTGCCCTGGGAGCCTCAGGCTCTGGAACACTCTGCACAGACTGAGGAGCAGGACCAGCCCTGGAGGGAGCCTGCTGGGTCCTCAGCACAGCAGCAGAGACAAGAGTGCTCTGGAGGCTCCAAGCTCCAGGGCAGGTGTGTAGGGAGGGATGAGGACTTGGACTCTGTTCTGACCAGGTGAGAGGTCAGTGGGTGTGGCACGGGGTCAGGACTGCTGGAGGTCACACAGGAGGCTCTGGTTGAGCAGAGGTGAGAGGAGGAGCCCAGAAGAGACTGTGCAGTGGGCAGTGAGGACAGTGGGACTCCCTGGGTTTAGCAGAGGAAGTCAAGCATGCTAGGGATCCCTCTGGCCTGGGCACATCAGCACATCTGGGTGCTGCTTAGGGACAGGGTGGGACCCATTGAATCCTCTGTCTCTGCCCCCTGGCTCAGGGGTTATGGCATAGTAAGTTCTCAGCAAATCTGCTAACAAATTGAGCCAATTATTAGCTTCATAGGTAGATTAGTATCATAGTTCAACTAATGAAATGGGAGTAGATAATGTTTTACATTACTCTATAGTATAAATACATTGAAAAGCAGAACATGAGAGCCTTTCATGGGCTTTTTGTTTTGCACTTCTTTTTATCATCCAGGTTTAATTTCACTGGCAATACCAAACCTAAACACACAGTATGCTCTACAGTTTTGTCTTTCATAGTCCATTCATTTAATAAGGATACCCATGTTTACATTTAAGTACTCAGCTACAGAGAGTTGGAGTTTCATAGAAGAGTTCGTGGTGCTTGCTGCATTCATTATCTTTCTACATTGAACAATTCCAGCTGTCAGACAATGGATGAGAATATTCACTTCAGGATTCCACTCATCTGTAATTGAAGCTTTGAGGATTTGTGACATTGGAGTTAGACATGGGGGTCTATTTCCAGTGATGACCAGCAACTTTCTTTATTGGTATTGTACCTTATTTCATGTATCAGAATTCCTTCAAACACCACTCTCTTGGCAACATTAAATTTTGGAGAATTTTGCTTCTGTGACTACAAGGTGTTTCAAGGATTTGTGTCCTCTTTGGTTGTTTTACAAGGCACATTTCTCAACTATTGAGAATTTTAAAAAACAACCTCCATTTGACAGGCCCTAAAACATATAACTGCAGCATGCTGAGTTTATTTTGCAAAAGTTACAAAAAAGCATAATAATTAATACGATGAAAATTAATGTTCCTTTAAAAATGTTACAGAGAGTCAGCCCAAGACCTATAGGTGAATTGTTTGTCTTAGCCTAGGTTAACTCACTCCCAACAACCTCACATGAGAGCTGTGGAGATGGAATGAAGTGATCTCTGAGTGTAGCACATAGAGTCCTGAGTAAGTTTCACTCTCCTCTCTTCCTTTCACACTTAAAATGGAGAAGACTCAGGTCCAGAGAAGCTCATTGTCTCAATTAAGATCACAATCCTGAAGAGTGGCACATTCTGGAATGTTAACAGGTTCACATCAACTTATTTTACCTTGAAACTTCCTCTTATCTGTTAAAATTTGTTATGCCATGACCTATTCTGTGTGCAAAATGAATGTTTCCTTATGACAAGGAAACCTCATTTCCAACGTATCTTCTTCGTGAAAGCTGACACAAATCAACTTAGTACAATACTATTATTTTGATTTACTTTCTCTGAAATTCTGAGATTGTATTTTGAGGGAAGTCATTTTTAATTCCAACATACCATGACTACACTCCATTGAATTCTTCAAATGTTTAAACCCCAAGCTGTGCTCCACTTTGCCATGCTGAGCAGCTAGTTCCTGCCACTAAGCAGCAGTCCTGGATCTTACCAAGCTCTCCTGGTGTGAGAAGTCAAAGTCACCAGGAAGGACTTCCAGAACACATTCAGTGCCCACTGCTCTCACCTCTAGTACCCTCTTATTCTCAACTCACAGAGCTCTTCTCCTTGGGAGGTGCTTCCTTAGGTCACTGCTTTGCTTAGTCCTCTCCCTTTGCTGTTCCTGTGTTCCAAGGGAAGCAGAATCAAACATGCCACACTGACTTAGTTCTTCATGTCTGGAGCATTGGCAGGAAGGATGAATCTGCCTCTGGTGTGCAGATCCTTCCTCCTTCAAGCCTTACATGTCCTGCTTCCTCTAATTGATCTCCAAAGTCCAAGCCCATGGGGAGAGAAAACTTGGTCATTTCATCTGATTTGGCTGACTTCAAGGTGAACTCAATTGCAGTCTGGAATAAATCAGCCACCCACTCAGTACTGCCATTCTTGACTGCTACCCAGAAGTAGTCTCCTGAGGGATAAGCTCAGTTTTTCCAGAAGAGGATGGAGAGCTGCAGAGGTTATTAGGTAATGACTACTGAAATCCTCCCAGTTTGTAAGTTAGAGCCTCAGGATCAACAAGGTACAGTGTTCATCAGGGTAATATCAGTGTGAGTAGCAGAATAATTACCTTCCACAATCTAGTCAGTTTCTAAAACAAATTATTGGCAATTGTGACTAAATTACTTACAATTACTAAATTGTGACAAATAATTTCTTCTATATGGGGAAAGATACTAATTGATTAGTAAAAATGCAAATGATGTCAGCAATTCTCCTAAAGTGAAAAGCCGACTTTGAGGTTTTGTGGTAAAATGAGTGGTTCTACCACTGACTATGGGATCAAACTGGGAAAATCCCTTTACACATTAGTCTCTTGTCAGTTTTATTCTATTTTATTTTTTTGTTGTTGTTGCAAGAGTTTGGACCCAGGGGTGTTTAAATACTGAGCCACTTCCCCAGCCCTTTTTCTATGTTTTATTTGAAACAGGATTGCACTAAGTTGCTCAGGGCCTTTCTAAATGCTGAGGTGCCTTTGAATTTTTGATCCTGCTGCCTCAGCCTCCCAATCTTCTGGGATTACAGGCATGTGCCACCACCCCTGACTGTTGTCAAATCTTTAAAAGACTAATTGGAGGGACTTTCTGGGAACTGATGAAGTGTGCAGGCAGATGTTTGCAAACTGCTGTTGCATGGGTAGTGATGGTAGCATGAGAATCTCTTACTATCCGAGCAAAAAATAGATTTGTATAACAAGAAGGGTACATTTCATGTTATCTGTGATACTTAACTGTGACCTGGGTCTCATCATATATAAAGAAAATATTTGCTCATTGACTTTCTGAGTCTGCCTTTTTCACATAACAAAATGTTTTTCAGTTCCATCAATTTACCATCAAATGTCATAACTTCTTTCATCTTTATGGCTGAGTCAAATTCCATTGTGTATATACAGCACATTTCCTTTTTATGTTCTTCTGTAGAGAGAAACCTGAGTTGATTTCACAAATGGCTATGGTGAATTTTGTGGTAGAACATTGATGTATGTACAGGATGCTTATTTTTTTGGCAGACAAAAAATGCCAAGGAGTGGGATGGTTGAATCCCATGGTGGGTCCAACCTCGGTGTTTTTATGTTTCATTTTAAATATATTTCACATGTTGATAGATCTTAATTAATTAATTAATTAATTTGTATTTGGTGTTGAGGATTGAACCCAGTGCCTCACATGTGCCAGGGAAGCGCTCTGCCACTGAGCCCCAGCCCCAGCCAAACTTCTGTTTAGATGAACTTCCACACTACTTTTAAAGTGGTTGAACTAATTTGCAGTCCCATTAACCATGGGAGAGTGTATTTTTCCACACATCCTCACCAGATTTATGATCTATTTTCTTGATAATTGCCTTTCTCACTGAAGTGAAATGAATTCTCAATGTGGTTTTGATTTGCCTCTCCTAGATTCTTTTGGAGGAGGAAATTTTTTTTCACTTATTTGTTGGCCATTTCTATTTCTCCTTTTGAGAAGCGTCTGTTTAGTACTTTGGCCCATTTATACATTTGGTTATTTTGTTTCTTTGGTGGCAATTATTTTGATTACTTTACACATCCTGGATATTAATCAGAAAAGTGGCAGGTGAATATTTTCTCCATTTCTGCAGGCTCTCTCTTTATACTTTATTTTTTTTGATGTGCAGAATTTACAATTTGCTGCTGTCCCACATAATTGGTCCTTGCTTTTATTTTTTGAGCTTTAACATTC
The DNA here is from genome assembly GCA_020662805.1 of Glaucomys volans. NCBI lineage: Eukaryota > Metazoa > Chordata > Mammalia > Rodentia > Sciuridae > Glaucomys > Glaucomys volans. Next base: position 20,489 of record JAJEJO010002666.1, read on the forward strand.
TTGTTAAGTGAATACCTTTGCTGATACATTGGAGTGTTGAGCCCATTTTGTCTTCTAGCATTGCAAAGTTTCTAGCCTAATTCTTTGGTATTGAATCCACTTTGAGTAGATTTTTGTGCAGAATGATGTTAGGGATCTAATTTCTGCATCTACAGATGGACATCCTGTTTTTCAAGCCCTGTTTGATAAAGGGGCTGTCTTGTTGCCAACATGCTTTTGCCAACTTGTCAATATCTGATCACTGTACCTATGAGACTTGTACTCTATTCCCTTGTTGCTCACATCTGTTTTGATGCCAATATCATGATGATTCTGTATCGTTCTCTGTGATAATTTTTTTTTTGGTACTGGGGATTGAACCCAGGGGCACTCCACCACTGAGTCACATCTCCAGCCCAATTTTGAATTGTATTTAGAGACAGGGTCTCACTGAGTTGCTTAGAGCCTCGCTTAGTTGCTGAGGCTGGCTTTGAACTCACGATCCTCCTGCCTCAGCCTCCCAAGTGCTGGGATTACTCTCTGTAATAATTTAAGATCTGATATTATGTTTCCTGTACCACATTTTTTTGCTCAGGATTATTATTCTGGTATTTTTATTCTTCCAAGAAAAAATTTAGGACTATTTTCTCTAGTTCTGTGAAAAATGTCATTGCAGTTTCCAATTACTTTGTATAATGCTCTTGGAAGTATGGCCATTTTGGCCATATTAATTCTACCTATCCAAGAAGAACCATTTTTACATCTTCAAGGTGTACTTCAGTTTCTCTCTTTAGTGTACTGTAGCTTTTCTTCCAGATGTACTTCAGCCTCTTGAAGTACATCTTATTACTTATTAGACTTATTCCCAAATATTGATTTTTGAACTTATTGTGAATGGGAGAGTTTTCCTGATACTGGCTCCTTAGAATGAATTTGGGAGTGTTTCTTCCCTTTCTATTCAGGTAATAATTTGAGAAGGACTGATATTATTTCATCTTTAAAGTCTGGTGAAGCTTGTGTGGAAATCCACCCAGTCCTGAAGTTTTCTTGTTAAAAAGCCTTTAATCTCTGCTTCAATCTCATTCCTTGATATTGGCTTATTTAGGTTTTGATATTTTCCTGGCTCATATTGAGTTGGTCATATGTTTCAAGGAATGTTTCCATATCTTCAGGATCTTTTAGCTTATTAGATTATAAGTTTTCAAAATAGTGTCTAATGATTCTCTAGAATTCAGTGATGTCTGTGGTGATATTTTCTTCCTATGTCATATTTTGATAATTGAATTTTTCCATCTTTATTTTGGTTAGTATTGCTAAGGTATTATCAATTTATATATCTTCTCAAATACCAGCTGTTTCACCAATATTTTATATTGTTTGTTTTAAATCTCAATATATATTTTGTCTCTACTTATAATTGTTTTCTGTATTGTACATAATTTGGTGCTAGTTTGTTCTTTTTCTACATACCTGAGATGTACAGTTATATTATTTATTTTCTATCTTTCTATTCTTCTAAGGTATGAGCTCAATGCCATCAATTCTCCTCTTAGAACTGTCTTTGTAGTCACCCAAAGATTTTGATATATTGTAACACTATACTCATTCACTTCTCAATATTTTCTAATTTCTCCCCTAATTTCTTCCACTATCCATTTATCTTTCAAAAGCATATTATTTAATTTCCATGTCTTAGAGTAGTTTGTATATTTTAGATTATCATTGATTTTTTATTCCATAAAAGTGTACATACATGAATATACCACAGTGAATCTCACCACATGTGCATCCACAGGAGAGTAATTTTTAAAAACTCTAATTAAATTGCAGAAAGATCAGTGGAATAAAGGGAAGGGAACAGGGTGAGGGAGTAGAGAACAGGAAAGGAAGTATTGGGGACTGAATTAGAACAAATTTTATCTGATGGTTTTATACTTCTGTTAAAATGAACTCTATTGCCATGCATAACTAAAAAGAACTAACACAAATTTAAAATTATTGAAAGTCCTTAAGGAAACAAAAAGACAAACAAGTGTACAAGATTTTCAATAAAATAATTGCAGAAATTTTCCAAACTTTAGGAGTTAGATTGAAATTCAAAAGCAAGATACATTTAGAACTCTGAAGAGTCAATATAAAAAATATTCTCCACAATAAAAATGCCTAATGGTTAGGATAAAGATAGAATTTTGAAAGGCACAAGAGAAAAACAGCAAGTAACATTAAGAAACAACCCAATTAGAATTTCAACTGCTTTTCCAGCCCAGACAGTAAACACCAAGGGAATTTGAGAAACTCTGAAAGAAAATAGGTGCCCACCAAGTCTGGTATACCCAGCCAAACAACCCATCACACTTGAGGATGAAATAAAGATTTTCCATGACAAGAGGAAATTCAAATAATTTACAACTACTAAACATGCACTACAAAATGATATATTGAAATATTTCATGCTGAAGAAATGAAAACTAGAAATCAGAGCCAAACTAGGGGTCAATCTGATTAGAAGAATATTCAATTAAAGAAGAATCAAATCTGAATGAAGCATTAGAAATAAATCATAATCGTCGGAAACAAAAATTTCTATAATAATACTGAATGTGAATGGTCTACACCTTCTAATTAAAACATAGTGTGGCGTGGTGGCTTTTCAATCAAAGCACAACTCGAAACTCACCTTAAAGGCTAAGACTGAAGGTGAAAGTTTGGAAAGGATGTACCAGGTAAACAGAACCAAAGGCAGGCTGGTGTTCCTACTGATATTAAAGTAGATTTTAAGCCAAAATTAATCAGAAGATAAAATCTATCTGACACAAAATATCTGCATATTTATACTGATTAAGAAAATCGTACGAAAATAAGAAATTATGATTGCAAATATTTATGACCCAAATCTTGGAACACTTATGTACATGGAACACACTTTTTCATTATGAGGAATCAAATAGAACACAATAATACAATATTGGGTGATTTAAAACTTTACACTTAGGTCATCTAGATAGAAACTATGTAATGACTCTTTAAAATTAAAAAAAAATATTATTAGTCAAGTGGACCTAACAGACATTTCCTTAGGATATTTCCTTAAATGAAATGTAGAATATTTCCTTAAATGAAATGTAGACTATTTCCTTAAATGGAAATGTAGAAATTTCCTTAAATGAAATGTAGAATATGTCCTTAAATGCAAACAGAATTCACATTCTTCTCAGTGGCACATGGAACCAACTCTAGTATAACTCAGGCCATTGGACATAAATTAAGACTTTAAATAAAAATAGAAGTAATATTTGCATAAAACTCAATTATAATGGGATGAAATCTGATACCAACAAGAAGATAAAAACAGAAACCATGCTATCACCTGAATTTTAAATAGTATAGTTTTGAATGAGGAAAAGATCATCAAAGAAATCATTGGAGAAAGTTTTTAAAGAAAGAAAACATAAAATACAGATACAACATATTAAAAATTCTGGAACAATATAAATGTAGTACTAAGAGGAAAATTTAAACAGTGAATCCGTATTTCAAAATCACAAAGATGGAAAATAAATAATCTAATGTTACAACTTAACACCCTAAGAAAGAAAAAAAAAAATTCCAAAATCAGTAACTACAGAAAATGCTGAAATTCAGAGCTAAATGTACAGAACTTAAGGGAAACAGAAGAGGTAATGTAAAAAAGAGTTGGTTCTTTGAAATGATGATCAAAATTAATAAACCATTAGACAAGTAACCAAAACAGAGATAGAAATCCAAATTGTTTTTGAAAATGAACATGAGAAAGGATATCTCACCTCAGAAACTTCTGACAATCACATGATCAAAAGAAACTATTTTGAAAATTTATTCTTCACTGCCCTGGAAAATATATAAATATTCAAGTATTTGTAGGTATATATGACATACCCAAATTATGCAGTAAGATACGGAAAACCTAAGCAGATCAATATCAAAAACTAAAACTAAATTAACATCAATTTCAACATAGAATATTATAGGACCAGATTGATTCTTAGCTGAATTTTACCAAACTTTTAAAGAAAAACTAATGTTAATCCAACTAATATTATTCCATGAAATAGAAAAACCATGACAAATTCATTCTTCAGACGCCAGTATCACCCTGCTACTAAAACCAAATAATCACTCATCAAGGACAGAAAACATTAGATCAAAATCCCTGATGAACATAGACTCAAAAGTCATTAATAAAATATTGGCACATAACCTTAATAGACACATAAAGAAAATAGTACACCACAATCAAATGTGTTTCAGCCTATGGATACACATTTGATTGAACACATGCAAATCAAAAAATACAATTCACCACATAAAGTGAAGGATAAAGATCCCAGGATCATTTCAATAGATGAATAAAAATCATTTAACAAAATCCAGTACCCATTCATGTTAAAAATCTGTAGACTGGAGAAAAAGAGCACATCTCAATGTTATGAGGCTACAAATGAAAAACCCAAGTTCAACATCATACTGAATAAAGAACAATTGCAAGATTTTCCAATAAAATCAGGAAAATGGCAGGATGTCCACTTCCACTACTGCTATTCAACATAATTTTTGGAAGTTTAGGCAGAGCATTCATACACAAAAAAGGAAATTAATGGAAAACAAACAGGAAAAGATGAAGTCAAATTCTTTTCCTGATGAACTAATCCTGCAAAATTCAACAACTCTACCAGATGACTGCCAGAGCTGATAAACTCAGCAAAGAAGCAGGATACACAGTTAATATATGTAAATCAATTGCTTTTCCATACTCCAATAATGAATCTGTCCAAAAAGAAATTGGAGGAGGATCAAAGATGGAAGACTCCAGGGAGGCTGTGTTACTTGTTGCTCAGTAACTTGGGTTTCAAGCAGAGGAAAATCTGTTTCTCTGTGAGGCAATCTTTGGCCCTCATCCATCCCCTGCTCTTTACCCCATTTGTCTACCCTGATCACCTGCAGTCTGCCAGCATATTGAGAGCAGATTGCTCACTGACTGCTGCCTATCATCTGCCATTTGCCTGTTTGTCTGCCTCTGGCCTGCCCATTGCCTGCCTTTCACCTACCCATCACCCACCTGCTGATCATCTGCTGGTAGCCTTCAGACCACCTGCTGATCACCAGCTGCCTGTTGTTGCCTGGAAGTCCATTGTCACAGTACCTGCAGGTTTGGTTACACGTGACTACTACCATTTTAGGAAAACAGCCAGGAACTGCAGAACCTCCAGCTTGACTGACTGTGCCCTGCCTCCACGACCCCTTGCCCAATTGAGCACACCTTGTCTTTAGGATCGCTCAGCCTCACCAACCATATTCCACCTATAGGACCCCAGGCCCGACTGACCTCACCCTGCCTCCAGGGCTCCTGGAATGACCAACCACATCCCACAAGAACTCGGGACCCAAGGCCTGAGCTGCAGCTCCCCATTTTTCCAACAGGTTTGGAAGCCAATGTGGCCATCTTGGTTTATCCTGGAAGTGGAAACTGTCATCTTTAGGTGGGCCAAATTCCATTATGAGTGCCTGTTGGAGACTGGAAGCTCATTGTCAGGTACCTCTCATGTATCAGACACTGAAGACTGGGAGGTTTGAATAGTATATGACTATTAATGTGTAGATGTTTTTTCCTCCTTTTTGAAAATTTTAAGTTTTTATTTCTTTATTTTTCTTGCTCTCTGTTATCCTTTTGTTTACCTGTTTAATCAGAGTCTCTTTCTCCCTTTTTTCATGCTAACAACCAACTCCTTTTAACTACATTTTCACTCTTCCTGTGATCTAGAAATTCTTTATAATATTTTCTTATCCCATTAATAGTTACATCGTACACCCCACCCCTCCCCATACTCTTGGTCCTCCATTAAAAAACTGCAGACCTCATTGCAAATATATTTGATATACTGTAGATAATAATTGAATTCATTCTCTCTGTTTATTATGACAGTATTGTTAACATGTTCTTGGGGCTATTTGGTTCATGGCTGTACATTGTCTGTACTGGGTGTTGCTAATATTGATCTTCCCCCTAAAGAAGAGGTTTTGGAAACCTGCAGGCTCACTATAAGCCTATAGGGGGGGGAAATGCAATATCCCAAATCTGCATTGCTAGAGGGGAAGATACATGAACAACATGAAAAAACAAGGGAAGAAAGTGTTCCAAACAAACTAAGATTATATCTTAATAGAATCCAAAGATGGTAGAAGAAATGTCAGAAAAGGGTTCAGAATATTCATAATTAAAATGCTTCATGAAGCAAAGTATGAGATAAGAGAGGAAATGCAGGCAAGGAATAATGGCTCCAACAAGCAATTGAAAGAGCATCTGCAGGAAGCAAAAAATCACTTAAACAAAGAGATAGAGATTCTGAAAAAGAACCAAACAGAAATCCTTGAAATGAAGGAAACAATCAACCAAATTAAACACTCAATGGAAAGCATCACCAACAGACTAGATCACTTGGAATACAGAACCCCAGACAATGAAGACAAAATATTTAATCTTGAAAATAAAGTTACCCAAACAGAGAAGAGGTAAAGAAATCATGAACAGAACCTCTAAGAACTATGGGATATCATGAAAAGGCCAAATTTAAGAACTTTTGGGATTGAGGAAGACACAGAGATACAAACCAAAGGAATGAAGAACCTATTCAATGAAATAATATCAGAAAATTTCCCAAACCTGAAGAATGAATGAAAAATCAACTACAAGAGGCTTACAGAACGCTAAATGCAAAAATTACAACAGATCCACACCAAGGCACATTATCATGAAAATGCCTAACATACAAAATAAAGATAGGATTTTAAAATCTGTGAGAGAAATGCATCAGTTTACATATAGGAGGAAATCAATATGGATATCAGCAGATTTCTCGGCCCAGACCCTAAAAGCTAGATGGGCCTGGAACAATATATTTCAAGCTGTAAGGGAACATTGTTGCCAACCAAGAACCTAGCAAAATGAACCTTCAGATTTGAAGATGAAATAAAATCCCTCCATGAAAAACAGAAGTTAAACGAACTTACACATAGAAAGCCTGCACTACAGAACATTCTCAGCAAAGTATTCCATGAGAAAGAAAAGAAAAACAACAATGTGGGTCAGCAAAGGGAGGAACTACCCTAAAGGAAAAGCCAGTCAAAGGAGAAACCAAGTCACGTTAAAAACCAAAACTAAGTCAAAAGAACTGGGGATAGAAATCAAATCTCAATAATAATCCTGAACGTTAATGGTCTAAACTCATCAATCAAAAGACATAAACTGGCAGATTGGATTAAAAAGAAAGACCCAACAATATTCTGCCTTCAAGAGACTCATCTCATAGATAAACATGCCCACAGACTAAAGGTGAAAGGTTGGGAGAAACCTACCATGCACATGGACTCAGTAAAAAAATGGGGGTTTCCATCCTTATATCAGATAAAGTGAACTTCAAGCCAAAGTTAGTCAGAAGGGATAAAGAAGGTCATTTCATACTGCTTATGGGAATAATAAGTCAGGAAGACAAAGTGATCATAAATATTTATACCCTAAACAACAGCACATCCATGTATATCAAACAAATCCTTCTCAATTCCAGGAATCAAATAGATCACAATGCAATAATTCTGGGTAATTTTAACACACTGCTGTCACCACTGGATAGATCTTCCAAACAAAACTAAACAAAGAAGCCATAGAACTCAATAACAATAATTTAGACTTAACAGACATTTATAGAATATTCCATCCATCAGTGAGTGAATACACTTTCTTCTCAGCAGCACATGGATCCTTCTCTAAAATAAACCACATATTATGCCACAAAGCAGCCTTTAGTAAAGGCAAAATAACAGAGATACTACCTTGTATTCTATCAGATCATAATGGGATGAAATTAGAAGTCAATAACAAAATGCAGAACAGAAACTGCTCCAACACCTGGAGACTAAATAATATGCTATTGAACAAAGAATGAATAACAGAGAGCAAAAGGAAGGAGATAAAAAAATTCTTAGAGGTAAATGACAATGATGATACAACATATCAAAATCTCTGGGACACTATGAAAGCAGAACTAAGAGGGAAATTCATTGCATTGATTGCATTAAAAAAAAAGAGTAAAAACTCACCAACTTAATGATCATACATTACATCTCAAAGCCCTAGAAAAAGAACAGCACCAAAAGTAGTAGAAGATAGGAAATAATTAAAATTAGAGCTGATATCAATGAAATTGATACAAAAGAAACAATTCCAAAAATTGACAAAACAAAAAGTTGGTTTTTTGAAAAAGTAAACAAAATAAACCCTTAGCCGCACTAACAAAGAGGAGAGAGAAAACTCAAATTACTAAAACTCATGATGAAAAAGGAAATATCATGACAGACGCCATTGAAATACAGAACATAATCAGAAGCTACTGTGAAAATCTATACTCCAACAAAATAGAAAATCCCAAATACATGGACAAATTTCTAGACATATGATCCTCCCAAATGGAACCAGGACAACATACACAATTTAAACAGATCAATTTCAAGCAATGAAATAGAAGATGCCATCAAAAGCCTACTAACCAAGAAAAGCCTGAGACCAGACAGATTCTCAGCTGAGTTCTACAAGACCTTAAAAGAATAACTAATACCAATACGCCTAAAAGTATTTCATGAAATAGAAAAGGAGGGAACCCTCCCAAATTCATTGTATGAACTAATATCACTCTGATACCAGAACCAGACAAAGACACATCTAGGAAAGAAAACTTTAGACCAATATCTATGATGAATACAGACTCGAAAATCCTTAACAAAATTCTGGCAAATCACATACAAAAACAGATTAATAAGATAGTGCACCACAATCAAGTGGGGTTGATCCTAGGGATGCAAGGTTGGTTCAATATCCAGAAATCAATAAATGTAATTCATCACATAAATAAACTTAAGATTAAGAATCATATGATTATTTCAATAGATACAGAGAAAGCATTTGACAAAATACAGCACCCCTTCATGCTCAAAACACAAATAGAGATAGTAGGAACATCCCTCCACATTGTAAAGGCTATTTATACTAAACCCACAGCCAACATCATTCTAAATGGAGAAAGACTGAAAGCATTCCCTTTAAAAACTTGAACAAGACAGGAATGGCCACTGTCACCACTTCTATTCAATGTCATGCTTGAAATACTAGCCAGAACAATTACATAGACCACAGAAATTAAAGGAGTACGAATAGGAAAATAAGAAATCGAGCTGTCACTATTTGCTGCTGACATGATTCTATATTTAGAGGATCTAAAAATTCCACCAGAAAACTTCTAGACCTAATAAATGAATTTAGCAAAATAGCAGGATATAATATAAACACACATAACTCTAATGCATTTATATACACAAGTGATGAATCATCTGAAAGAGAAATGAAGTAAACAGCTCCATTCACAATAGCCTCAAAAAATACTTGGCAATCAATCTAACAAAAGAGGTGAAAGATCTCTATAATGAAAACTATGGAACATTAATGAAAGAAATTGAGGAAGATCTTAGAAGATGGAAAGATCTCCTGTGTTCTTGGATAGGCAGAATTAATATCAAAATGTTCATACTTCCAAAGGCATTATACAGATTTAACATAATTCCAATTATTATTCCAATGATGTACCACATAGAAAAAGAGAAAGAAATCTTGAAATTCATCTAGAAGAACAAGAGACCCACTACAGCCAAAGCAATCCTGGGCAGGAAAAGTGATGCAGGCGGTATGACAGTACCAGACCTTAAACTCTACTATAGAGCAATAGGCACAAAACCAGCATGGCATTGGCACCAAAATAGACACGTAGACCAATGGTGCAGAATAGAAGACACAGGGACAAACTCACATAAGTACAGTTCTCTCACACTAGAAAAAGATGCCAAAAACATACAATGGAGAAAACATAGCCTCTTCAACAAATGGTGCTGGCAAAACTAGAAATCCATATGCAGTAAAATGAAATTAAATCCCTATTTCTTACTCTGTATAAAAGTCAACTCAAAATGGATCAAGGATCTAGGAATTAGACATGAGACCCTTCACCAAAGAGAAGAAAAAGTAGGCCTGAATCTTCATCATGTTGGCTTACGACCAGACTTCCTTAACAAGACCCCCAGAGCACAAGAAATAAAAGCAAGAATCGATAAATGGGATGGGTTCAAACTAAGAAGTTTTTCTCAGCAAGGAAAATAATCAATAATGTGAAAAGAGAGTCCACAGTGTGGGAGAAAATCTTTTCCACACACACTTCAGACAGAGCACTGATCTCCAAAATTTAAAAAAAAAAAACTTCAAAAATTTACACCAAAATTACAAAGAACCAATCAATAAATGGGCTAAGGAACTGGGCAGACACGTCACAGAAGAAGATATACAGGTGATCAACAAATACATGAAAAAGTGCTCATCATCTCTAGTGATTAGAGAAATGCAAATTAAAACCACCCTAAGATTTTATCTAACTCCATTATGAATGGCTATTATCAAGAGAACAAGCAATAATAAGTGTTGGCATGGATGTGGGGAAAAAGCACACTCATACATTGCTGGTGGAGTTGCAAATTGGTGCAGCCACTCTGGAAAGCAGTATGGAGATTCCTCAAAAAACTTGTAATGGACCCACCATTTGACCTAACTATCCCACTCCTCAGTTTATACTCAAAGGACTTAAAATCAGATTACTACTGTGATGCAGCCTTATCAAAGTTCATAGCTGCTCAATGCACAATAGCTAGATTGTGGAACCAACCTAGATGACCTTCAATTGATGAATGGATAAAGAAACTGTGATATATATACACAATGGTATATTAGTCATAAAGAAGAATAAAATTATGGCATTTGATGATAAATGAATGGAGCTCAAGAATATCATGAAATAAGCCGAGACCAAAAAACCAAAGACTGAATGTTTTCTCTGAAGAATGGATGATGATACATAATGGGGGGAAGGGGTGGAAATGGGGGGACAAGAGAAGAATGGAGGAAATTGGATGATGTAGAGAAAAATGAGGTTGGAGGGGGTGGGGAAGGAAAAAATAAAATAAATGCATGTATTTTATTGATGTTTAAAAATAAAAAAATATTTGAAAAAAGTTAGGATATTAAATTTAAAAAATTGGAAAAACTGCACTATTCAGTGTACTTTAAAAAATAAGCCTGGGAATTAATCTAAGCAAGGATATGAAAGAGGTCTACAAAGAAAACTATAGAACATGGGAACATATATTGAAGACGACTTTAGAAGATGGAAGGACCTCCCATGTTTTGAATAGCTAACATTAATATTGTCAGTATGTCCATATTTCAAAAGGATCATACAGATTCAGTGAAACTGAAATCAACGTACCAATGAGATTCTTCAAAATGTAGGAAACCAACACTAAAATTGATTTGGAAGAATAAAAATTCTGGAATAGCCAAAGCAATCCTGAGCAAGAAAATCTATTCTGGAGGCATCAGAATACTGGATATCAAATGTTAGTTCAGAGCTAGAGTAACAGCATGGTTTGGGCTCCAACACAGACATGAAGAACAAATTAATATAACAACACACAGAGAGAAATCTAGATAGATATGAACATCTGATACTAGAACAAGAAGGCAAAAACATATGTTGGAGAATAGACAGCCATTTTAAGCAAGTGGTATGGGAAAACTGGATATTCCTATGTAAAATATATACCCGTCGCTCAAGCTGAAAAAAAAAAACAATTCAAAGTGGATGAAAGCTCTAGTGATTAGACCAGACACTTGACAACTGCAGGGTGAAACCTAGGGGCAACTCCAACACAGTGGCATAGGCAGTGATTTTCTTAATAATAACCTGAAGGCTCAAGAAATCAGTGCAAGAGTCAGTACGTGGGCTGGCATTGAATTAAAAAGCTCCTGCACAGCAAAGGAGACTATTAAGATCAGAAAGAGAGAGTCTGCAGAATGAGAGATGATCTTTGCCATCTGCTCCTCCAGCTGATCATTTGTACTCAGCACACAAACTCAAAATTTTAACACTCCAATACAAATAACTCCATAAATAAATGGACAAGGGACTAAACAGACTTCTTAAAAGAAGAAATACAAATGATGACCAAATATGTGAAAAGCTGCTTGGCATACCTATCAATCTGGGAAATTCAAATCAAAACTACTTTCAGATGTCATCATCTCACTCTCCTTAGAATGGTGATCATCAATACAATAGTAATAAATACTATTGAGGATATGGGGATAAAGGTACAATCCTACATGTTTGGGACTACAAATTAGTACAGTTACTTTGGAAATCAGTATGGAGATTACTCAAAAAACAATGAACGTGACATATTTCCCAGATATCCCATCCCTTCACAATTATGTTGAAGATGTCAAATGAGCACACTCGGTGATATAGGAACATTCATGTTTATAGCCACACAATTCACAGTGGGTAAGTTATGAGAACAGCCCTGATGGCCTGTCAACCAATAATGGATGAATAATATACAGCTCAGTAGAATACCATTAAAGAGGAATGAAATTGTAGTATTTGTTGGCAAAAGGGATGGAACAGGAGAACATCATGCTGAACGAAATAAGCCGGACTCCAAAAGTAAAGGGTCGAATGTTTTCTCTCATATGTGAAGACTAGACAAAAATAAGGGGGTTGGTGAAGGCAAAGGTCAGGTGGAATCCCATGATCATAGGGTGTTCAGTGAAGTAGTGAAAGGGATTGAAGGGAAAGGAGGTGGAATGGGAAAAGGGAGGAATGGTGGAATTAAATTGACCAAATCATGCTATGTGCATGTATGGATAGATCACAGTGAAGGTCACCTTTAAGAAAAGGTCACGCAGAGATCAAGATGTATGTGAAACTTCACAGCGAGAGTACAGAATTAAAAGATGGCTAAGTATATAAATAAAATCATCGACTTAAGTTCATTGAAAGCATCTGGTTGAATTTAACACTCGATGGTGGTCATTCAACAGACTGTGAAACAGAGAAAAAGAAAAGTGAAAAGCAGTCCAAGTTTTTGAGTGATACAGACCTGCACATCTGCAAGAAATGCAAGACGCCTAAAACCACTGCGGCAGAATATTTGATCCCTTTCCTGCAAGGCAAGGAAAGTCTCAAGTGTTCAGAGAGAAAAAAACTTAGTTTGAAGAATAACCAGGGTGTGTTGTTGTCTGTTTGAAGGGGAAATGTATAGTGTGGGAGTCTGCAGCAGCTTCTACCCAGGAGCTGGGCACAGTCGCTGAGGACAGCTATTCCTCAGTGCATCCTGCCACTGGAATTTCCTGACTAATGAGCATCAGTGCTTTTCTTGGCATCCTAACTTAAGAGCTCTGAGTTTCATTTAATGTGAATTATAAGCAGTTATTGGATATTTTTCAAGTCATAAATGGATAGATAAAATTTTCAGAAGAATAAAATTATCTCATGATACTAGAAGGGAAACGTAGATTAGAGAAAGGGGTTCAGGGCATAAAGGAGAGGAGGGAAAAGGGAGATACTGGGGAACAAAATTGATCAAATTATGTTGTGATATTACATGAAAGTATGAAAATGCACCATTATGTATAATTATAATTTGTTAATGAAAAAAGAAAATTAAAAAATGAAAAATGTGTGTATATTTAAAATACTACATGCAATATAGCCTTCATTACTGAATATTTTGTTCATATTTCAAAAAAGTTTGCAATAACAAAGTTTTCAATACCCATTTGAAGAAAATATTTTCATAACTTAAGTGTAATTTGCATAAAAAAGGAAAGAATTTGAACATACATAGTATCTAAGAGTAGATAATAAATACAACATAGTTGATACTCAAAATTTTAATTTATGGTTTTATTAATGTAGGCTCATTGTATTATACTTTTTGCCATTATAAAGCAAATGGAAAGAAATTAATATATTCAGACACATTACCATGTGCCCTTATTGTACCTATATTGAATAACAAATGAAATACAGATTTCAGAAACTACTAGTCCCTGAGAAATGCTGTGGCAATCTGAGTGAAGACCTTTCTTTCTTTCCACACCACAGCAGCCTTTAACATGCCTAGAAAACATCTCAGTACCTTCCTGGAACTCCCTCCTCACCTGGGCCTGAGGCCGTCTTGTGTCATTACTGAGGCTGCCTCTGCTGTCCAGGTCTCAGAGTCGCCCTCAGGAATGGAAGCAAATCATTAGCCACAACTCACAGGAGACTGGACCCATGGCTGCTCCTGGGTCTCTGTGGAGGGCTCTAAGGTGTGAATTGGGAGAGGATGATAGCAAAATTCATTTGAAAAATATTTAAGCAGTTTACTCAGAAAAATGCCTTTGTTTATGTATGAATTTAGGACACACTGCTAGGCAAGGCAGTGAGTGGGTGAATGTGCTGAGCTCATAGAAGGTATTGAGCCTATTTATTTGTTATTTTTATTTATCGTGGGAGAACTTTGCTTTAGAAATGGATTTGAAGTTGAATATGAGGACAATGGCTCTCCTTTTAATATCATCATTTAGCAGAAATCCTGGGGCAAGAAATGCAGAAAACAGGGTGATTTTAGGCTAATTGTTAATTCCACTGTTGGGATTGGAAGGGAGATGAGGTGATGGAAGAGACAGGGCACATTAAGTGGGAGGATGCTTTTGGTGACAATTGAAGCTCGGAGAATGGACTGAACACCCAGAGCCCAAGTTCACAGGAGCAATATCAATTTCTCTTTTCCACTTAAATTTTCCTTAATTTGGTTTTTGGTTTAAGTTTGTTTGGTTTTGCTAAAGTGACAATTGATTACATAACTCCCTTGGTACTCTTATTGCTGTTTTCTGCCAGCTAAATTACCTCTATGAATTCACCTTATTCCAATTAAATACCTGGAAACGACTAGTGTTGATTTTATATGAAAATTTAAAATGGCCATTGTATTATCAAGCACTTGACAATGGTTATAACTACCAGTGCTTGGAAAACTGACATGCTCTTTTAAAATACAGGACACACTCTGAAAAGAAGCAGGTAAGTTTATGATTTGCACCTGTGTATAAGTTATCAAGATTGTATCTGGAAGGCCCATCTGTGTTGGTTGTGATATTTTATAGGGCTTTCAAATTTTGCAAATGGCTTTTAAAAAATTTCCCATAACAACACAAAGTAATAATAATAATATGTACTTCATCAAAAAAGAAGAATATTTTGAGAATCAAATTGGCACAATGGTCAGAAACAATTTGGAATCTCTGACACTGTGCAGGCTAAGTAGGTGACACCATATGGATACCCATGATGATGGTCATGTAGGCTCTCTGAGTAGGTCAGAAGTGGAGAGTCTGGGCACTACAGCTGAGGTCCAAGAAAATCATGTGTTATTACAGAGACAGGTTGCAAAATGTCATCTAGCTTCTCCATGTTCCACTTATAAAGATCAAACTACATTGTTATATGCACCTACCACATTGCCATTTCTTCTAAGTGAAGGGCTAGAATTACACTAAGTTAGAAGCTAAAGGATTTCTCCAGTGAAGTTGCAAAATGAAGCACAATAAACAAATCTCACTGCAAAAAAAATTCAAAAGATATTCTCAAAATTAGTTTCCATTCATTCATGAAAATATCTGTCTACATACTCACAATTTATCTTTTAGTGGTGATTCAACCTTGTGGAAAATCATGAGGCTATACAACTTAGAGCCACAGAATGAAATATTTACTCCATGCCCTGAAAATTTTGTCTTCTGTAAAGTGTGATTCTCCAACTTTATACCCTTCTGAACAGCTGAAAATGCACATTATTTTAATCTTCTCTGAGATCAGTTGTTTCTATGTCAGTGCATTCTCCCTCCTTTCCTTAGTAGACTCTACTGTGTACACTGATGAAGGCAGGGGCATCTCACAGAGTCCATCCAGGAACACTCTGAGGACTCTCTGTGTTCAGAAGCCAGGGGACACTTTGGATGTAGGTTGTTAGAGAGTCCAGGAGATTCATTGCACATTTACTCTAAATATCTGAGGTCATGCAAACTAGTTCATGGTTGTGTGCAGAGGCAGCTGCAAACAGCATCCTTAAGGCATAAGACTGGCTTTATGGAGTCAATAACCTAAAGCTTCCCAGAAAAACCACCTGGCTCCAGGTTTACTTTGCAAGCTCAAGATCCTCAGGATATCTCAGGTGGAGAAGAGAAGAAGTGATTCCAATCTCTGCAAAGCACAGTGACAAGTGTCACAAAGATTAAAGGCATCCATTGATGTATTCAGGCATTGAAATTTATTTCGGTTCATTTTATATACAATCTTTAAAATCCAATCAAATATATTAGAAAACTTCCTGCAAGACAAATTAAAAGGCTTTTATGGTAAATACCCACTCTTGCTGAACCAATGCAATTAATTAGACCAAATATCAAAAATCAGCCATATTTTGTAGTGACCCAGCCTTGAGAATCATTTTGACCAAAGGGAAGTGAGTACTGAGAAATTATCTGTGCTTCAGTGAAAGCTGCCTTATCTGGACTCCACAGGAGTCTCTGCCTTGGTCCTCGACTCTGTGCCAAAGTCCTGTAGAGCCATGACAAGATCCTCACATCTGTGGTTCCCTTCTCATTGTGACAACCAGGAGCTTTGAAAAATCCCTGTTTTATTAATACTCAGATCACTAAGAAGATGCATTTTTTCAGCATCTCATTTTCAACTCTGAATAGAAGCAGAGGACAAAGGTGTTGGGCAATGAAATAAGGCACTTTGTCTTCAAGAGAAGAAAACATGCCATTAATTTTGAAACAGGGAGAACATAGATATAATCCATATGGTGAATATGCATCCTGAACTAATTCTACACAACAAAGATCATATGCAGGTGTGTCTGTAAGCAGATCCCTTACTGGGGACAGTTTCTGTTAGGGATAGCACAAATTCTCAGGAAGGTCTCTAACCATATTCCTCTGAAGATATTTATGATGCTTTCAAGGTCAAGTGACAGGAAAATAAAGAAGGTGACACAGGAAGCAAGAGAATGCTGAGGTGAGTCACTTTTCAGCACTAGGATATGGCCATTTGTGCTTAAGGAAATCTTTCATATTCCATATCTACTATTGGTTACTTATCTACAGTTTTTAGTTTGATAAATTTCATTTCTTTGTTCTGTTTTGTGGGTGATTGAAAAGTGAGCAAGTCTTATTTTTGATTCATTACCTAAACACTCATAGCTACACTGTAGGATTAGACCTGGCAGTTTTCAAAAGCTTATATCTTTAATTTTTTAATGGAATATAAGACATGCTTGTTTTTATAAGTATACTATCACATGTGCATATACATGTTTATATTATATGTGATTTCATGCATGTGTGTAGATCTTAATAGCTGGATATCTGGGAAAGCTGACTAAACGTCCCTGTATCTCATTTATGTCATTATAAAATGGAGCATTGAGTATCCACACAAAGGTCCTGTTAATGAAGTTAAATCCAATTGCTTACA
Organism: Glaucomys volans; assembly: GCA_020662805.1. Classification (NCBI taxonomy): domain Eukaryota; kingdom Metazoa; phylum Chordata; class Mammalia; order Rodentia; family Sciuridae; genus Glaucomys; species Glaucomys volans. The sequence goes on from JAJEJO010002666.1 coordinate 37,957, forward strand.
GGAAGGAACCCAGTCACATTGAAGGGTCCAATATGAGTCAATAGTAAAAAAACAAACAAGTAAAAAAACCTATGCCTCTGGCCTCTATCATGCAGGGCATGCTGCAGATTCAAGGCTCTGTTCCTCTACTCACTGTGAAACCTCTGGGTGCCTGCTCTTTCCTCCTCTGTGCAGATCACCCTTGCAGGGGTCAAGACTGAACAACTTTCAGGGGAACATAAGAAAATCAGAGCATGTGAGAATTTTGTAATATGGGCTGCAAATAAATTACTTATAGCTATTTCAAAGGCTAAAAATTAAATTGTCAAAATATCACACTTTGATTTATTTTTAATTAAGGATAAAGATCCTCCTCACATCATTGAAACAAATGCACCATGTTGAAAGGTGCTTTCCTGTGAGACACAGGTTTTTAATTCACATCCTGATACAGAATAGGTATTATATTAGCAAATTGGAACAAGGATGATGAAGATGCTGTACTGCCAGTCATGTTTCACAATGCCAAAGGTCAGACCTGATGCTTCTGATGTGGGTCCCTGTTGCAGTCCATGTCAACATGCCCTTCCTCTGTAACCCTGAATGTTTTCCATTGTGTGAGGCACCACATTCTGTCCACCCTCTCTCCTGCAGGTGGACACAGAGTACAGACAGCTCTTTCGTGTCTGCTCTGGTTTCTCTGGGTGCACCCCAGAGGTGGAAGTACTGGATCATTTACCCACACTAGCCTTAAAAGTTTTTAAGGAATCCCTATGCTGTTTTCCACAAGGACAACAACTTTCACATCACCACAAAAACATACAAAGTTTCTAATTTCTCTGCACCTTTGTCAAAACATCGTCTCTGCTTTGTTTTTTGATTAACTTTCCTAGTGGATGTGACTTAGTGTCTCATTGTGAGTTTTATGTGCATTTCTTTTGTGATTGTAGAGAAAATAGTTTAGTTCCTCTGCATTCAGTATGGTGCTGGAATTCGATTGGGTTATAGTACCTAGGTAAGTCACTCTCTCCCTAGTTTTTTCCAGCATTTTTAAAATGAATGGGTGTTGAATTTTATGAAATGTCTTTTGCATCTATTGAGATGATTATATGATTCTTGTTCTTAATCTATTTAAGTGGTGAATTTCATACATTGATTTGCATATCTCAAAACACCTTGCATCCCTATGATGAAACCCTCTTGATTATGGTGTATCATCTACTTACTGTGTTTTTGAATGCACTTTGCAAATATTTTATTAAGTATTTTTTTTTTATCTCTGTTCATCATCATATTGGGCTGTAATTTTCTTTTCTCGATGTGTCTTTGTTTGGTTTTGGTATCAGTGTAATACTGGCTTCATGGAAAGTGTTGGAATGTGTTCCTTTCAATTTCGTGAAGTAATTTGAGAAAGAGTGGTGTTAGTGTTTCTCTAAAGGTCTGCTAGAACTTGGCTGAGGATCCATCTGGTCCTAAGCTTTTCATTGTTGGAAGGATTTCAACTGCTCTTTCAGTTCCATTATTCTACATTCATCTGTTTTTGTGTGTATTTCCTCATGGTTCAATTTGGACAGATCATACATATCTGGAAATTTGTAAATGTATTCTGCATTTTCCAGGGTACTAGAGTGTAAATTTTCTAAATAGTTTCTACTGGTACTCATGAGTTAAGAAGTACAATCCAAGCTGGTCAGCAGTCAGCTCTCACAAAAAACAACCTGCAGCAAGAAAGAAATAATGTGAGTGACAGTCCCCTCAGATCACAGTACTTTCCCTCCATGCACATACACCATAAATATAGTGTGTCTTGGAGAAAAGGCAGGTCTGTCACCTGTATAAACAATCAAACATATGCATTTTAAACTCCTAAGTTGCCCTTCTGTTTATTCAATGACCATGCCAAAGTCTCAATTTCTTCATTAAAATAAATAGAAAAGTCTTCCAGTAAAAGAAAGGAAGAAAAAAAAAGCCTCTGTTGTGAAATCTCCTTGTGAACCTCGATTGTTCTTATTCGCATCGTTCCTCTCTTTCTAAGAGTGCATCGATGTCATTAAACTTTACCGAGAAACAAATAAATACATTGATCCTTCGTGTTTTATTCTGCATTTAATTAATTTTGACTTTGATCATAGTTATTTTCTATTCTATGCTTCTTTGGGAATTAGTTTATTCTTTCTTTTGAAGGCCTTGATGTAGAACATGAGCTCATTTTCTAGGAATGTCTCTATTTCTTTTAATGTTGGCACTCAATGCTATAAATTTTCCATTTAGACCTCTTTTCATACTATCCCAGTGATTTTGATATGTAGTGTATTTGTTCTAATTTTCTTCTTAGAATTTCTTGGTTTCTTCTCTCATTTCTTCTGTTATCAATTTTTCATTGAAAATAGAATCATTCACTCTCCAAGTTTATGTATTTTATTTTTTTTCCGTGTGATTTCTGTTTACATTCCATTATGGTGTGACAGATAGCTAGGATTATACTTTTTTTCTAAGACTAACATTGTCACCTAGTATATGGTCTCTACTGGAAATTATTTCATGAGCTGCTGCATGAGATAAATTCAGCTCTTATGGGATTAAATATTCTATATATATGTATTAGTTCCATTTCTCTTATGGTATTATATAGGACAGAAATATCTTTATTGATTTTAGGTTTGGACGACCTGTCTATTGGTGATAAGAGTGTGCTGAAATCATTCAGTATTATGGTATTGGGGCTTCTCTGTGACTTAATGTCAACAGGATTTTATTATGTGTGTGTGTGTGTGTGTGTGTGTGTGTGTGTGTGTGTGAGGTTGTGCACACTGACATTTGGGGCTTAAGCATTTACTCTTTTATATCTTCTTGTTGGATTATTCTCTTTACCAGGATGTAATGGCTTTCTTTTTCTCTTCTGATAATTTTTTATTTAAATCTGCTTTGTCAGTTGCTTTTGCAAGTAGCTTCTCCTGTTTGTTCCTTTTCTCCACTAGCAGATATTTTTCCTATCTTTTTACCTTCAGCCAATTTTTGTCTTTGCCTGTGAGATTATTCTCTTGAAAATGGCATATAGTTAGACCTTGTTTTTGAATGCAATTTGGAAATCTTTGTCTTTTAATTATGGATTTAGACCATTTATATTCAAGGTTATTTTGGAGATGTGTTTTCATATTTTCTGCCTTTTATGGTGTGTTATACTTAATTTGTTTTGATTTACATTTAGTTGGTTGTTCTAGTGATCTTCATCTAGTTTGGAGCTTTCAGGTTTGTTTTGGTTTCCTCTGTGTGCAATTCCTCTTTCAGTATTCTTTGTAGTGCTGTTTAGTGGTTGTGAACTCTTTTCATTTATACTAGTAATAGAAAGTTTTCATTTCCAGAATGATTTTGAAAAAGAGCTTTGCTGGATATAGCAATTTTTTCTTGCAATTATTTTCTTTTAAAGATTGGAACATCTCATTCCAGTACCTCCTTGATTTTAGGGTCTGAAGTGTTCCGTATTGGTTTGCCTTATAACTAACCTGTTGGTGTCTGTTGCAGCTTTAATGTTCTTTCCTTATTTTCTATCCTAGAAATTTTTATTCTGACATGTCTGGTGGAACTTCTCTTCTGATCTTGTCTATTTGGTATTCTGTATGAACATTGCATTTGAATCAGAATTTCATTTCTGATGTGGAGATTGTTGCTATCTTATTGAAAATAGTCTTACTGCCTTTAGAGTGAATCTCCATATTTTCATTTATCCAATGACTCTCGGGTTTGGTCTCTTGATGTTTTCACAGACTTCTTGAATATTCTGATTGTGATCTTTTATTTTTCCCTTTGTTGCATACTGAGTACTCTAGTTTGTGTAGGCTGTACTCAAGGCCTGGGGTTCTTCTGTCTTCAGTGGCTGATGTTCTTTTGTGTATGCAATCCAATCTGTTATTAATGCTTTCAAGTGAATTTTTAATTTCATTCATTGTTTCTTTTCTTGATTTTATTAGTTTATTCTTATCTTCTTTATGCTTTATTAAAGGGATCACTCAGCTCCTGTACTTGTTCTTTTAATTCATTCCTTAGATTATCTTTTATTTCATTGAACATTTTAATAATCAGACTTTTATATTACTTCTCTTGATTTGGTCCACTTCCTTATCTGTAGGATCTTTTGTTAGTGCATTACAAATTTAGGAGTGAGATTTATTTGTCTAATTGTCTGTTCATTCATGTGTTCAAAGGTCTTGGACTTGTGCTTCAACTGAGTTGGATTCCCCTTCTTAATATGGGTGTCCTTTTGTGTAGTTTGCTTTTTGCTTCAGAGTCCATTCCCATCCCAGCCCCCACACATGTACAAGTAGATGTGCAGGAGTGTTATCTGAGATTCCTTGTTATTGTTCCTCCTTGGTTTGGTTATTTGTTCATGATTTTGGTCTCCCCAATACCATGTGCTGAAATTATGTTGAGTCTTATATTTGACAAGGTCTTGTATGGTGTGAGATGCCCTTTTACTTGCCTGAGTCTTGAGTTATTATTCAGCTGCAAGATTGCGACTCTGTACAGAGTTCTAATCACTGTCTAGTGCCTCTCAGTGGAAAGGGGCACCAGGAAGAGCACTAATGTTAGCAAGAGATGTCCAGCCTCAAGATAAATATCTTGTGTCTACTTTGACTTTTGTAATACAAATTGACACTTGAGTAGGAATGGTGGAGTTATCATTTATTATCAGTACCAACAACAAAATCTGTGAATGCCATCATGCATTTAATAACAGGTCTCTATTACTTTTTCCACTGTATTAATGTCCACAAAAATATGAATTGGTTAGGGATAAAACTTACTAATGCTTCTGTCAGACAGATGTGAAATTCTTGAGGAGAAAATAGGACATGAAGGCAAGAAAAAGTTTAGAATTCCTTACAAAGTGAACAGAATAGAGATAAGAGATAGGTAGAAGATGGAAGGTATAAGAAAGTGGAATAAAATTTAAAAGTTACAAAAAAGAAAGAGAAGAAAAGGGAATAGGAAAATTTAGCTGTTAATTGGGAAAGAGTGAAGGGGCAACAACAGGAACAAAAACCAAGTTACCAAAAAAATTAAAAATCAAATGCAAGATCAGATGATTTTGAATTCACATATAATACTTATATATATGATATTTATGTATATAATATTTATTACATATATTTATACATATTATATATAATATATACTATAATATGTATTTTTATTTATATATGCATATATTATATATGTTCATATATAATATATGTAAATGTAATATATACATATATTCATATATATAAATACATTGGTTAATGTAGTATTACATAGTATATTCATATAATGTATATTTGAATGTATCTAAACAGTGAGGAAATAAACACTCCCATATCTTAAAACAGAAAAGCAATTCTGAACACTGAAAAGAAAAAATAAAATGCAATATAATAACATAATACTTGAAAAATTTTTCAAAGTTAAAATTCATTTAAAAAATAAAAATGGGGAAATACATAGAGCAAGAAAAGCAAAAACACAAGAAGAAAGGGATTTGAAAAATGTTCTTGAGACGTGAGGGGTTTGTTATTCCTGAAGTAGCCAAAACTGTGGGCAGTGATATATTTTCATTCTTCACATTTATTTTTACCTTTGTAAACTCTTAGCCAAGGCCTGAGCTTTTTAAAGTACAATTTCTTTGTGCTCCTCATTAGCTGCCAGCCTTTGTGGCTGGGAGGCAAAGCTGGTTCTAGTAGCTCTTAGCTTCCCTTCTACCAGTGTAGGGTGGAATAAGGTGGGGATGCTGATTAACTGTGTTCCTTTGGCAGGGTGGTGCAGGGTTTAAATTAGAAATCCAGTAGGTGAGATTTGGTCTTGGATGGGCTTTTGTGAGTGTTTGAGATTTGATGCAAACACCTATGCCTGGGAGCTATTGATCTGGGCTGGACATCTGGACTTCTGGGGCCTCTAGTAAAATGAGGGAATAGGGACTAACCCAGTGTAGGTTTTATACTATCTGCTATGAATATGAATTATCAGGTATTTTCCCTGGAGTGCAGATATGCCTGTGTGACTCTTATAGGCATCCTTCCTATAAGTCTTAAGGGGTATCAGCAAAAAAGGGTGCATTCTCTCCTTGGTATCTGCAGCTAGGATGCCCCAGGTGCAATTTTCTTTGTGCCTATTTTAGTAACTTGTTTCAGGTATATTCTGAGGACCCTAACTGGTGACTGCTGCCAACGTCTTTTATGAGTTCCCATCCCATGTCTCTGCTACCTGCCATGTAGCACTTAGAAATTTCCCTATTGGGCCACCAGTTTCCACAATGGCGATCCCGGTTTCTGCAGAGCTATCCACCCATGGGCAGAGTGATTTTTAGTTGTTTTTCCTGAACAACTTCCCCACCAACCCTGGGACCATAAAGTTTAGCTCCTTCACTGTTCCACAGCTTTCCTCAAGGCAATTATTATTATAATCTTACTTTATCCATTACACTGTCCTCTCTCTGCTGCATTCCCTCCCTTCTTTCAGCACGGCAGGGGCTACCTGTGGCCAGCAGTCAAACTGGTGCATCTCTAACATGTTATTTCTTACATTAGGCTTGAACTGTCTGAATTTCTGTGTCTCTTTAGGATTTCCCTTCAGTTCGGTACAAGTTTCAGTGAGTTCCCATAGACACCCATCTTACTGAGGAGCCGTCCTCCCACTCCCTTTGTCAGGTACTAGGTAACTGCTGGGAAGTGCATCCATCCTCTCATTTGTTTCTTCCACATAATAATCACGTCTAGGTTTCTGAACAGAAAATGAATAATAATTACTGATTTAAAAGAAGTTAGAAATGATATTATTGTTAAAAGACCACTCAAGAGGAAAAAAAAACATTTATAATGAGACGTAGAAACTTTCTGATGAGAAATTTTAGACTTAATCTTAAGAAATAAAAATGGAGCAAACAAGTCATTCTCTGATGGTTTTAACATTTTTTTTGCTGATGACCCTACATTTGTGTATTTACATGAGTATTCTTATGCCTGTGCTATGGTTTGGATGTGAGGTGTCCCCCAAAAGCTCACACGTGAGACAATGCAGGAAGGTTCAGAGGAGAAATGATTGGGTTTTAAGAGTCTCAACCCAATCAGTGAATTAATCCCTAATGGGATTAATTGAAATGTTAGGGTGTGGCTGAATTAGTTGGAGTGGTAGCGTGTGACTGGACGAGGTTGGAATTTGGGTGTTTCTTTGGGGTATGTGTTTGGAGAGTGGAGTCTCTCTCTCTCTCTCCTTCCTCATGATGTGAGCTGTTTACCTCTGCCACATTCTTCCACCATGATATTCAGCCTCACCTTGAGCCCTGAGGAATGGAGCTGGCCTTCTATGGACTAGGACCTCTGAACCCATGAGTCTTCAAATAAACCTTTCCTCCTCTATATATGTTCTGGTCAGATCATTTAGTTGCAGCAGCAAAAAGCTGAATAAAACAGCCTGTATTTTGAGTATACCTTCTGACTTTGATAAATGATAAGTTTGTGTGCAACCATAAAGCATATATACTAATGAAGTTGAAACACAGCTATTGTTGTGCAATAAATTTTCAGATTTCTCAAAAATATTTTTATCACAAATGGTTGTCTCAGGAAGTATGTATCTCTAGGGAAGACATTAGGTTGCTTTTTAACAAAGAAGTGCTACTCGTTCTTGTTGAAGAGGTGAAAATTTGATGAATAACCTGAGTGTAACTACAGTGAGAAACTTCTTCAAGTTGGCTTCAGACTTCATAATTAACTTAACAAATTCTTGTGATTTCCTTTAGGATAAACCCTATGAATGCTGTATGGAATATTACAATCAAACATCAACTGACTTTGTATTATTGGGATTGTTCCCATCATCAAGAAGTGGCCTTTTCCTCTTCATTTTCATTATTCTCATGTTCCTAATGGCTCTAGTTGGAAACCTGTCCATGATCCTTCTCATCCTCCTGGATAGCCATCTCCACACACCCATGTATTTCCTGCTTAGTCAGCTGTCCCTTATTGATATAAGCTACATCTCCACAATTGTCCCTAAGATGGCTTTTGCTTTCCTCTGTGGAAACAAGTCTATCTCATTTGTTGGATGTGGGATTCAGAGTTTCTTTTTCCTGACTTTAGCAGGTGCAGAAACACTGTTGTTGACATCTATGGCCTATGACCGTTATGTAGCAATTTGTCACCCACTCCACTATCCCACTCGCATGAACAAAAGAGTATGTATTCTCATGATACTCGGGTCTTGGATGATGGGCTCTGTCAACTCCTGTGCTCACACCATATATGCCCTCCATATCCCTTACTGCAGATCCAGGGCCATCAATCATTTTTTCTGTGATGTCCCTGCCATGTTGACCCTGGCCTGCATGGACACTTGGGTCTATGAATACACAGTGTTTGTGAGCACCACACTTTTTCTTGTGCTTCCATTCATTGTAATTGTTGGCTCCTATGGTCGTATTCTCCTTGCTGTCTGCCACATTCAGTCAGGGGAAGGGAGGAAGAAGGCTTACTCTACCTGCAGTGCCCACATCACTGTGGTTACTTTCTACTATGCACCCTTTGTTTACACTTATCTACACCCAAGATCCCTCCGGTCTCCAGCAGAGGACAAGGTTTTGGCTGTTTTCTACACCATCCTCACTCCAGTGCTCAACCCCATCATCTACAGTCTGAGGAACAAAGAGGTGATGGGGGCCCTTAGCAGATGGACTCATAGAATCTGTTCTGTATAATGTAGATAAACTTTCTGCCTCATTCCCCAAGAATTCTCTGCAAGTCCATTCAGCAATGTGTTGTAGATGGAAATATTATTTCTTTCTTGGAGTGAAGAGACTACAATCTAGAATAAAAAAATTGCTCATTTCTCTATGAAATTATCCTATTAATATTTATAATTTGAAGGAATATTTTTTTATTTTGCATTATACAATTTTACTTCCATTCTATAGAACCATTAATTGTTTTCCATCAGAGCCTTAATCCTTTCTTCTACATATGACCAGCTGGTGATTACTGATTATATTTTCTTGATTTATTTCACTTCAAATATGAATTACTTACTCTCAGTCCATTTTTAATAATTAGCATGAGCTGCTAAAATTAACCATAAAATCAATGCCATTTGAGCCTGATGCTTATAATCCAGACAATAATGTGTTTAAAAAATATTTTGTATATCAAAGTACTTGATTCTTCAATCAAATTTATTTTACCACATATATGACAATGTTTGAATCAGATAAGCCCACCTGTATCCCATCCATAGGTATGAAAGCTATTTCCCAGGTAATTTTGCAGATCACTTATAAACTTTTCTGAGACAGGGTCACACTATGGAGGCAGGCTGGCCTCCAATCCCTGAGCTCAAGAGATCCTTCTGCATCAGTCTCCTGAGTGATTGGGACTGGAGGCCATGCCAAAATCTTGACCCACATCAAGGTATGTCAGCAGAATTCTGGGTCTTGGGGACACAGCATGGAGATTCTTTATCAAAATGACTAAAAATATCTAGTACCTCAAAGACCAGTGTGATTTAGATTTAATCATATGAATTGAACAAACACATTTTAACATAGAAGAAAAACAGTTACATTTTATTGAAGTTTCTACTCTCATGTTTTCCTATAGAACAACCCCAAAATTTCATTTTGCTCCAATGTTGGTACTAGGGTTCTTCTGGGGAGTGTGAGGTGCTCACTGCCTCCCTCCATGGCACCCCTGGGAAAAACAGTGGTGTGTTAGGAGCTTCCTTTCACAGAATTCCTGAGTTGGTTAGAAGTTGAGAGGGTTTCTACCTCAGTGCTTCTCTAACTGAAACAGTCTGACTTGACAACCCTCCTTTTTACCATACCCATTTTCATTCTAGGATCTGGGGATGGTTTTCTCCTGAGACTCAGACCACTGCCTGCCTTGTTTCTCAGGCTCAGTGCACCATATACCTGTCTCCAGGGTGTCACATCCCAGCACCTGACTCCAGTGTGCACTGGGGTCACCACTCAATTAGGGCTGGGGATATCGCTCAGAGCTCAGAGGTAGAGTACTTGCCCTGCACTCAAACTCCAGCACACACAGAAGTATTTCTGTATTTCTTGAAAGAAGTATTGAAAGAAAGAAAGAAGTATTTCTTTCTTGTAGAAATTCTCTCCAAGCTCATGCTCCCATACAAATAAGAATTATCAACACCTACTCCTTCAGGTCAAGGGTGTGGGGTACTCTAAGGGAGCCAAAGACATGGTCTAGAGTGGGCTAGAAATGCATGTGGTGTACCATTCAAGGCAGATTGTTAAGCTTGACAAGTGCCCCAAGTACTCACATGTAAGAATATTGAAAAATAGATGCAGTTTGCCTTCCTGGAAAGTCTTTGCTAGGAATCTTAAAAATTCAAACATTTTTAAGACCTTAGAAATTTAAATTGGACCAAGTTTATCCTTCATGATAGATGATACAATTTCTTCATCTAATAAAAACCATCAGGAATTTGTGACACTATATGACACTATATGCAATATAAACTTAATTGCTGATTTTGTGTGTGTGTGCTGGAGTTTGAGTGCAGGGCAAGCACTCTACCTCTGAGCTCTGAGGACATCCCCAGCCCTAACTGCTGAATAATTTTTAATCATATTTCACAAAACCAGTAAGAAAATACTGTTTGTGAACTATTTAACAGGAGATAGCTTTCATAATTTAATGGACATTCTTCTCCATACCAATTCTCAAAATATCTTTGCCTTTATACGGATAGACCCTCACTCCCATACCTCTTCTCAGCTGACCTGAACTATTCTCCTGCAAGGATTTCAGGACAATCTCCACCTCTCTGTCCGGTTTTGCAATATGTTGATGATCTCCTCCTCTGAAGTTCTTCTTATGAGGACAGTTATGAGGACACTTGCAAGCATCTTAATTTCTTATCCTCCTGTAGCTACAGAGTGTCTCTCTCCAAGGCCAATCACCCTCAGTGATGGTGACTTCTTTAGGCGTTCTCTTAACACCAAATAATAAGGTCATTACTGGCCTGCGGCGGCCCGAGTCCCCAGCCCCAGCGGGGATCTTAGTCCATTCGGTGTCATTTCACAGTGTCTCCGGGAGAGAGTAACTGCCAGCGACTGCCTGAGCCCCCAGCACAGAGCCCGGGCCTGCCTGGGCTATTAAGCCCAGTGTCTCCATCACTGAGCACAGTTCTGCACTCCCACCTCAACTTGGTCTACTGTCCAGGCCCACACCTTGGCCCCATGTCTAGTGCCTGTGCTGCAACTGATCATCTATCAACACCAGGTCACTTCTTCCCAGAAGCACTGATCATTCCCAACTTGGAGGTAGTGGGACAGCACCCTTCTTGGGTCACCACTTGATAAAGCACCTCTCAAACATCAGGCCATTGGAAAATAAGAGGTTTGAACTGTACACTATATTTTTACCGCAGAACGTTATAAAATTAATTGTAATGCTATGATTATTCCTAATATATGCACTATATTCCTACCTTTTTCTTTTATTAGTATGCTTATCACTCTACCTCTCTCTTATATATCCATTTCCTTGGAGAATCTCTTTTCTCACACACTAACAATTTGTTTCTTTTAATTCCACTTCCGCTATTCATATGACATAGCATATCAATACACTCACTTCTTATCTCATTAGTGTTTTGTCCAATATCCCTCTTCATTCTCCCTGTCCAGCATTAGGAATTGCAGTCCTTATTGCAAACTTACTGGTTATGCTGTAGATAATAATTTGAACTCATCTCTGTTTTTTAAGACGACACTGTTAATATATTAATAGGGACTATTTAGATTAAGGAGACATATTGTTTATATAGTGTGCTACTAATATTGATCTCTCAATTCAAGGGGAGGTATTGAAAATAGGCAGGAACCATATAAGTCTCTAAGGGGAAACTGCAATACCTAGGATTTGCACTCCTAGAGGGTAAGATACACTAGCAACGTGAGAAAACATGGGAAGAAAATGTACAAATCAAACCCAGATACTACACCAAAAGAACCCAATAGCAATATGGCAGAAGCATTGTCAGAAAGGGAGTTGTACATAATTAAGATGATCCAAGAAGCAAATGAGGAGTCAAGAGAGCAAATGCAGGCAATGCTAAAAGAGCAACTGCAGGAAACAAATGATCATTTCAATAAAGAGATAGAGATCCTGAAAAAAAGCCAAACAGAAATCCTTGAAAAGACGGTTACAATAAGCCAAATTAAAAACTCAAAAGAAAGCTTAACCAACAGGCTAAGTAACTTGGAAGACAGAGCCTCAGACAATGAAGACAAAATATTTAATCTTGAAAACAAACTCAGCCAGACAGAGGAGAACGTAAGGAATCATTAACAGAACCTCTAAGAGTTATGGGACATCATGAAAAGACCAAATTTAAGAGTTATTGGGATTGAGGAAGGCACAGAGACACAAACCAAAGGAATAAATAATCTGTTCAATGAAATAATATCAGAAAATTTCCCAAATCTGATGAATGAAATGGAAAATCAACCAAGAGGCTTATAGGACACCAAATGCACAAAATCACAACAGATCCACACCCAGGCACATTATAATGAAAATATCTAACATACGAAACAAAAATGGAATTTTAAAGGCTGCAAGAGAAAAATATCAGATTACAGTTAGGGGGAAACCAATACAAATATCAGCAGATTTCTCAGTCCAGACCCTAAAAGCAAGAAGGGCCTGGAACAACATATTCCAAGCACTGGAAGAAAATGGTTGCCAACCAAGAATCTTATACCCAGCACAACTGACCTTCAGATTTGAAGATGAAATAAAATCATTCCATGATAAAGACAAGCTAAAACAATCCACAAATAGAAAGCCTGCCCTACAGAAAATCCTCAGTAAAATATTCCAAGAGGAAGAAATGAGAAACAACAATGTAAGTCAGCAAAGGGAGGAATTACCCTAAAGAATAGGATTTTAATCTATTAAAATCCAAAAGTAAGTAAAAATGACCAGGAATACAAGCCATATCTCAATAATAACCCTAAATGTAAATGGCCTAAACTCATCAATCAAAAGACATAGACTGGCAGATTGGATTAAAAAGTAAGACTCCAAAATCTGTTGCATTCAAGAGACTCATCTTCCTAGAAAAACGTACCCACAGACTAAATATTAAAAGTTGGGAAAAAGCATACCATGCACATGGACTTAGTAAAAAAGCAGGAGTTTCCATACTCATTTCAGATAAAGCAGACTTCAAGCCAAAGTTAGTCAGGAGGGATAAAGAAGGACATGCCATACTACTTAAGGGAAGCACAAATCAGCAAGATTTAACAATCATAAATATTTATGCACCAAATAATGGTGCATCCATATACGTCAATCAGATCCTTCTCAATTCCAGGAACCAAATAGACCAAAACACAATAATACTGGAGGACTTTAACATTCCTCTTTCACCATTGAGCAGATCATCCAAGCAAAAATTGAACAAAGAAACCATAGAAGTCAATGACACAATCGTTAATTTACACTTAACAGACATATATAGAATATCCCATTGATCAAAAAGCAAATACACTTTCTTCTCAGCCACTCTTCTCTAAAATAGATCATACATTATGCCACAATGCTACTCTTAGCAAATACAAAAATATAGAGATACTACCTTGTATTCTATCAGATCATAATGGAATGAAATTAGAAATCAATGATAAAGTTAAAAACAGAAATTACTCCAGCACCTTCAGATTAAATAATATGCTATTGAATGATGCATGGATAACAGAAGACATTAAGGGGAAAATAAAAAAAATTCTTAGAGGTCAATGAGAACAAAGATACAGCATATCAAAATCTCTGGGATACTATGAAAGCAGTGCTAAGAGGAAAACTCATTGCATGAAGTGCATTCAATAAAAGAATGAAAAGTCAACAAATCAATGACCTCACATTACAACTTAAGGTCCTAGAAAAAGAGGAACAGATCATCACCAAAAGTAGTAGAAAACAGGAAATAATTAAAATCAGAGTGTAAACCAATGAAATTGAAACAACAGAAACAATTAAAAAAACTCACAAAACAAAAAGTTGGTTCTTTGAAAAAATAAATAAAATTGATAATCCCTTCACCACACTAACAATGAGAAGAAGAGAGAAAATCCAAATTACTAAAATTTGTGATGGAAATGGAAATATTACAACAGACACAAGTGAAATAAAAAACATAATTAGAAGCTATTTTGAAAATTTATATTCCCACAAAATAGAAAACCTGGAAGACATCAACAGGTTCCTAGAGGCATATGAGTCACCCAAACTGAATCTGGAAGACATACACAACTTAAATAGATTGATTTCAAGCAATGAAATACAAGAAGTCATCAAAAGCCTACCAACAAAGAAAAGTCCAGGACCAGATGGATTCATAGCTGAGTTCTACAAGACCTTCAAAGAAGAGCTCATTCCAATACTCCTCAAAGTATTTCATGAAATAGAGGAGGAAGGAACCCTTCCAAAGTCTTCTATGTAGCCAATATCACCTGATACCAAAACCAGAGAAGGACACATCGAGGAAAGAAAATTTCGGATCAATATCCCTAATGAACATAGCTGCAAAAATTCTTAACAAAATCTTAGCAAATCACATAAAAAAGCATATTAAAATATAGTGAACCATGATCAAGGGGGTTTCATCCCGGGGATCCAAGGGTGGTTCAACATGTGGAAATCAATAAATGTAATTCACCACATCAACAGACTTAAAGTAAAGAACCACATCATTATTTCAATAGATGCAGAAAAAGCACTTGATAAAATACAGCACCCCTTCATGCTCAAAACACTAGAAAAATTAGGGAGAGTAGGAACGTTCCTTAACATTGTAAAGGCTATCTATGCTAAGCCCACAACGAACATCATTCTAAAAGGAGAAAAATGGAAAGCATTCCCCCTGAGAACTGGAACAAGGCAGGGATGCCCTCTTTCTCCACTTCTATTCAACATTGTCCTTGAAACTCTAGCCAGAGCAATTAGACAGACCAATGAAATTAGAGGAATACAAGTAGGAAAAGAAGAGCTCAATCAATCCCTATTTGCTGATGACATGATTCTCTATTTAGAAGACCCTAAAAATTCCACCAGAAAACTTCTGGAACTCATAAATGAATTCAGTGAAGTAGCAGGTTATAAAATTAATGCTCATAAATCTAACGCATTTTTATTCATAAGTGATGCATCCTCTGAGAGAGAAATTAGGAAAACTATACCATTCACAATACCCTCAGAAAAACAAAATACTTGGGAATCAATCTAACAAAAGAAGTGAAAGACTTCTACAATGAGAAGTACAGAACACTAAAGAAAGAAATTAAAGAAAATCTGAGAAAATGGAAAGATCTCCCATGTTCTTGGATAGGCAGAAATAATAGTGTCAAAATGGCCATACTATCAAAAGCGCTGTACAAATTCAATGCAATTCCAATTAAAATCCCAATGACAGACCTCATGGAAGCAATCATGAAATTCATTTGGAGGAATAAGAAACCCAGAATTGCTAAAGCTATCCTTAGCAAGAAGAGCGAAGCAGGGGGTTTCACAATACCTGACCTTCAACTATATTACAGAGTAATAGTAACAAAAACAGTATAGTATTGGCAGAAGAGTAGACAGGTAGATCAATGGTACAGAATAGAGGACACAGAGACAAACTCACATAAATACAGGTATCTCATACTTGACAAAGGAGCCAAAAACATACAATGGAGAAAAGATAGCCTCTTCAAACAAATGGTGCTGGGAAAACTGGAAATCCATATGCAGCAAAATGAAACTAAACCCATATCTCTCACCCTGCACAAAACTCAATTCAAAATGGATCAAGAACCTATGAATTAGACCAGAGACCCTGCCCCTAATAGAAGAGAAAATAGGTCCAAATCTCCATCATGTTGGCCTAGGACCAGATTTCCTTAACATGACTCCCAAAGCTCAAGAAATAAAAGCTGGAATCAATGATTGGGATAGAGTCAAACTAAAAAGCTTTTTCTCAGCAAAGGAAACAATCAACAATATGAAGAGAGAGACTTCAGAGTGGGAGAAAATCTTTGCTACACACACTTCAGATGGAGCATTAATCTCCAGAATCTACAAAGTGCTCAAATATCTTTACACCAAGAATACTAACAACCCAATCCATAAATGGGCCAAGGGAATGAACAGACACTTTACAGAGGAAGATCTACAAGCAATCAACAGATTTATGAAAAAATGTTCAACATCCCAAGTTACAGGAGAAATGCAAATGAAATCCACCTTAAAATTTCATCTTACCCCAATTAGAATGTCTTTTATTAAGAATACATGCAACAAGAGATGTTGGCGAGGATGTGGAGGAAAGGGTACACTCATACATTGCTGGTGGGATTGCAAGTTGATGCAGCCACTCTGGAAAGCAGTGTGGAGATTCCTTAGAAAACTTGGAATGGATCCACAATTTGACCCTGCTATCCCACTCCTTGACCTATTCCCAAAGACTTAAAATCAGATTACTACAGTGATGCAGCCACATCAATGTTCTTAGCTGCCCAATTGACAATAGCTATTTTGTGGAACCAATGTAGATGCCCTTCAATCAATGAATGGATAAAGAAATTGTGGTGTATATACACAATGGAATATTACTCAGCCAAAAAGAAGAATAAAATGATGGCATTTGCAGGTAAATGGATGATTTTGGAGACAGTTATGCTAAGTGAGATTAGCCAATCCCAACAATCCAAAGGCCGACTGATCTCTCTGATTATTGAATTATGATCCATAATGTGGGGTGGAAGGGAGGCAAGAATGGAGGAAGGAAAGATAGCATAGAGGGACGGGAGGGGTGGGGTCAGGGTGGGAGGGTAAGAATAATAACAGAATGAGACAGACATCATTGCCCTGTGTAGATGTATGAATGCACAGATGGTGGGACTCTACTTTGTGTACATGTATGAATGCACAGATGGTGGGACTCTACTTTGTGTACAACCAGAGAAACAATAACTGTACTCTGTTTGTGTTAAATGGATCAAAATTAAATGAATAAAAAAAAAGAAAAACAAAAAATGGGATAAAACAAACCCCTTAAAAAAAAAAAAAGCCATTACTGTTGATATGAAGGGCCTTATTGCTAACCAGTCTGTTCCCTCCACTAAGGATGAAATTCTCTGTTTCTTGACAATGACAGGAGTCCTCCATGCCTGGATTCTCAACTGTTCCACTAGTCAAGCCCTTATATAAGGCAGCCTGGGACTCACTCTCTGAACCCCAATTGCAACCCACCACCACACACTTTACTAAGCTCCAGCAATCCCTCCTTAATGCACTTACACTTAATTTTCCTGATCTTTCATGCCCCCTTTCTATTTTATGCAAGTGAAAGACAAGGACTCACCCTTGGAGTTTTAGGACTCATGCTGGGACCAACGTTTGCCCCTGTGGCCTATCTATCAAAATGCCTTGACTCTACAACTAAAGGCTGATCCCCTTGCCTACAGACACTGTTTGCTGTCTTGTTACTGATTATTGGATCCAAGAAGCTTTCCTTTGGGTCCCCATTGACAATCCTAACCCCACACCACCTTAAAGAGCTTCTTACCTACAAGGGACTACAGTCCTTACCCCCTTGCCACATCCTGTCCCTGCAGGTGTCTCTAATGGAGGACACCAGTCTCACCTTTCTCACCTGTCCCGCATTGAACCCTGCTACACTTCTTCCTGTCCCTCAGGCTCCTCTTCCCATTTACTCTAGTATTGAGACTATGGAAGAGCTTCTTCCACACCCCAGTCACATACTTGAAGGACCCTTGCCCCAAGCAACTCATAGCTGGTTCATCAGTGGTCCTTCCTTCTCCCATGAAGGAACATGCCAAGCAGGATATGCCATAGTTTCCTTCGCCTCAGTTGTAGAGGCTTCCTCACTTTCCAAAACACATCCAATCAGCAGGCTGAACTTTCTGCTGTCACCAGGGCTTTCACTGTAGCCAAGGAGTCCCCCTCAACATTTACACTGACTGCAAATGTGCCTTCCATATCCTCCTCTCTCACTCAGCCATCTGGAAAGAACGTGGATTCCTCCCCACTGAGGGCACCTCTACTGTCAATGCCACCTACATCACAGATCTGCTCCAAGCCTCACTGCTCCCCACTGCCATTGGTATCTCTCACTGTAAGTCTCACCAAACCGACTCCTCCTTTTTCTCAATAGGCAACACCAAGGCAGACTTCAAGGCTAGGGCAGCTGCCCTCCAGCAGGCTCCCAAGCACTCCCATCTCCTTCTCCCCACTCCCCTTCTACAACTCTCCCACCACAAATCCTTCACATAACACAGCCAACACCCCATCGGATACTCACCTCCATAATCTCTTCCACCCAAATGCTGCTTCTTTATGGCACTTCATTTCTTACCAACTCAAAATTTCTCCTGAAGACTCTCAATTCCTTTCTAAACTTTCCTCCTCCTGTGACATTTGTCAAAAAATCAACCCTACCTCCATATTCTGACACCCTGCTTTCCCATCACATCAGGTGAAGAGACATCTCCCAGATTATGATCTGTAATTGGACTTTACTCACATGCTTCCTGTAAAGTGACATAGATGTCTTCTAGTCCTTGTTGACACTTTCACAGGATGTGTTGAAGCCTCCCCCACCTCCAAAGTATGTGCTTCTAGAGTAGCCACTGCCCTTATTACACACATAATTCCTCGATTTCACCTCCCTACATCAGTCTGACAATATCCTGGGTCCACCTCTCATATTTCACAGCTACAAGTCAAAGCCCTCAACATCTCCTGGCAGTTGCACATTCCCTAGTATCCACACTCATCTGGAAAGTTAGAATGCACCAACTATACTTTAGAAACCACCTCACCAAACTCTCCCTGGAATGATACCTAGACTGGATGAAGATTCTTCCTCTGGCCCTCCTCAGGCTTCATGCTCTTCCAAAGAAACCCCTCAACATCTTCCCATTTGAGTTCTTACATAGGTGACATATATCCCTCCTCAATCTCCTGGCCCCTCACCTTCTTTCTTCTCTACTCACTTACATTAAGTACCTCCTCTGGGAACATGCAGATAAGATTCTGGCTACACCTAATGCGTACCCCCATTCTCCTTCAACTCTCTTGCCTGGTGATCTAGTACTTCTTAGCCCTCCAAATAAAACCTCCCCATTCCACCTTACACCAAAATGGACTGGACCTTATCAGGTAATACTCACCTCCCCCATAGCAGCTCACCTTGAAGGTGTCCCTTACTGGATGCACCATTCTCACCTAAGATTATTCTACCCTCCCTCGTATTCAGTCATGCCCACAGGGCGCTTCAAGCTGCAAATCTCAAGAACCATCACTCCAGACCTCCCTTCAATTCCCAAGGGTTCTGAGACCAATGACCCCACTCCAGGAGAGAACCATCCCACCCAAGGAGAGAAGTTATTACCTTTACTGATATTATGGTTTTCTCCAGATCTTACAGGAGGAACTGCCTCTTGACTTTTCTTGACTCCACTGCTTCAATCTACTCTCACTAATACAGGATCTCCACTCCAAGGATCATTTTCTGACTTCACCCCACATGAAATATACCTGAACCCACACCTCCTACTTATCTCCCACTCCCTCTTTATACTATGAGGATAATCCCCACCATCCCTCTTCTTTTCTGCTTTACGTGCTTCCCCACTTGGGACATCGCAACCTCTAGGGACCAAATTCACCTGGCAATTTAAAATCTATGCCACAGACTTTAATCCTCCCTGTCTATTTCAGTAAATCCTTTGCCATAACTAGGGCTGCCCTCAAGCCAACATTCTTGTCTTTAACTTCTCCAAAGCATGCAAGGACAATTGCCTTTCCTGGGAACAATACACTACAGGAGAATATGAACCTCATCAATTCTTTTTCTGCCTGAAATTTGAAAACACAGGGCTATGTTTTGATGATTACTGGAAAGGATGTCCATCCTGGTCATTTAATTATCACTATACTTACCACTCTTATGGGAAATCAGGTCAGTTAACTAAACTTCTGCACAATTCTAATTGGGGACAATGAATTAAACCATATCTCACTATCAGGATACCAGATCCTTGGGACCCAAGATGGGAACCAGGAGTTGAAGGATCCATTAACACTGACAAGGGAGAAAAAGCTCATATGGTTCTATTAAGATTACCAGAACCTATGATCAGGACCCCAATAATTCCTTAGACATTGTCATAAACATAATCAAGGATACATCCTCTCACCTCTCTCATCAACTATCTTCCAAGCCTAAGCTCTAATGATTACAACTTATTGATTCTTCTCTTGAACTTTTTCACCAGATTGTCAATGGAACTCTATCAAAGGAACTGCTTCTCATGTGCCCCATCAGACCAATTCCCAATCATAGTGGTCATACTCTCCAACATCTCAGTCCCCCATAATGCTTGTGTGCCATACCCAGAAAGGCTTCCCCAAGACATCCCCTTACACTATTTGGGATTAACTGGACCTTGCTGGCATACTGCCAAGAACACTGCTCTCCATCTCCCACGCTCCACCAACAGCACCTTTAACTCCTTCCCCCTACTCCTCTAGCCCACAGGACACCTACTTTTTATGCTTACAATCTCTGAATACTTGCATCATCTCCTCCAATATAGGACCTTGCATACTGGTCATGGTCCCCCCTCAACTCACTCGTTATAGCTATCCAGAATTTATGCTAACTCTCACTCCAACCACCCAACGGAGGCATACAGCCTTTCTCCCAGTTCTGGTAGGCATCACTCTAACTGCTTCCCTCACCTCCATAGGACTTTTGGGGGGGGGACCCTAGGACCCAGCTTAACCCAGGTCAAGCAATTTAACAGTTGAGCAATGAGGTGGCAAAATCTACCAAGACTTCCACAGAAGCCATTCCCATTTTCCAGGCCCAAATTTCCCCCCTTGTGGAGGTGGTCTTGCAGAACAGGTGGTCTTTTGACCTCCTCACAGATGAAAAGGGTGGAATCTGTTTCTTTCTAAGGAACAATGCTGTTACTATATCAATCAATCTGGAAAAATTGAACTAAATATACAAACATTACAAGATCTGGGCACAAAACTCTGACAAAAGGACTTCATGCCTAGTCTTTCCCACTTCTCCTCATCCTCTTGGAACCCCTTCCTATCCTGGATACTCCTTTCCTTAGGCCCACTGACTGCCATACTAACCTTGGCTTTTTAATTCCCTGTCTCTTCAGATTCCTCCAAGGAGCCATCCTGGAGAGAACCAAGACCTTCACTATTCAAACAGTTAACCAGATGACTGTTGGGGAATACCAACACTTATCCAAAGGTGATGACTACCTTCCAATGTTCCCACTGCCTCCAGATTCAGATCCTTGTGAGCATCCTAATGACCTTTCACACCACTAACATCCTGAGACTATGCCGCACTCCAACTGGAAGTAGCTAGAAGAGCAATCTCCACCCACATCCTCACCCAAATAAAGACAAGAAATGTAGGAATATTAGGCCCAAGGCTTTGCATCTATGTAGCAATTTAAAATTCTAATCATAAGTTGCTTTCCTGCCCTAGAAGGGTACTTACAGAGAAAACAAGAGTTAAAATGTAACCTCTCCTTCCCATCTCTCATTAACCACCCCATCTGAACCTCCCCTTACTCATCCAGTTCCTCTTATGTTCCTATACAAGCAGCTCCTATGAGCTCATGAGACCTTACACCAGCCACCTAAAGCACCTCATAAAATACCCCAGAGCTAAGTTTGTCCTGCCTCTCTTGCTTTTCCCAAGTGATGGCCTTTGTCAGACACTGCCAGGCAAATAAAACTTTATGTGTGGATCTCATCACCTGGCTTCAGCATTGTTCATCTGCATGCCATTTTTCTTTCCCCATGGACCTGTGAGGTGGTCTGGTTGATGGGGTCCTCTTCACTTCACAGCATTGTCAACCATCTGTTTTTCATACTGTGTTTCAAATGGACACAGTCTATTGATTTTCATTGTTGCCCTAGTGATGTATTGTGAAGAATATTTGTTTCTGGTTTGGAGATCAATACTAGGGGAGGTTTCTCAGTTCCATCCCCAGCCCACACTTTCTAAAATTTTGAATTCTGGTCCCACTGGTTTCAGAGGCTGACTTCCAGCTTGGAATCCTCATGCCTCAGCCTCCAGAGTTCCCAGGATTTCAGGGCTGTTCCACTATCCCTGGCATGAATAACACTTTTTAAATCATTTGTTTTCTGTTTGTGAATATTAAACTTGAGGAGAGAGAATAACCACTTGAAAATTCCCTGTGTCTGGGTAAAATAACTGCTTTAAAGGAATTAAGGCCTTTGGTTATTGTTACTAGGGATATTGAATCAGGGATATATCCTCAGCCCTTAATTTTTTATTTTGTTTTAATTAGTTGCACATGACAGTAGAATGCATTTTGATCCATCATACATACACAGAGTATAACTTCTCCTTTCTCTGGTTGTACATGATGTAAATTCACACTGCTCATGTAGTTATACATGCACTTATGGTCATAATGTCTGATTCACTCTATGTTCCTTCATTCCCACTCCTTTTCAATTTTATTTTCCAAAGTGTCTGGCTATATTTCTGAAACTGACCTGGAACTAGTGATCCTCCTGCCTCAGCTTCTAAAGCTGTTGACATCAAAGGCATTGGTCACTCCAAATGTGGAAAATAGCTCCCTTTGATCCAAATGTTAGTGGCTGTATTCAAAAATATAGATTCAAGTTCATGAATATATGTGTCCCACTCTGAAAGAGATTATGTCAAGTTACTTCAAATTTTTTTTGTACCAGATTGAACCTAGAGGATATTAACCACTGAGCAACATTACCAGCCCTTTGTCTGTTATGTTTTGGGACATGATCCCACTCAATTGTTTAGGACCTCACTAAGTTGCCAAGTCTGGTTTTGAATTTAGCAATCCACCTGCCTCAGCCTCTGGAGCTGCTGGAATTACAGCTGTGTGCCACTGTGCCTGGCCTACATGAACTTTTATACTCAGGATAAGAAATTCGTACATAAATACATTAACCAATTGCATTGGTAGGAACAGCAGGTTGGTGGGGTACAGCCAAAAGGGGAAATTTCTTGTATAGGTGGTTTGGTGTTACATTCATAGCTTTGGAAGATGCTGGAGGATAGACCTCTGGTAAGGTTAGTGAGACATTCTGAGAAGTCTACTAGTTTTGAGAATTTTGGTCTGATACAGAAGTATCAGATACAGAAGGTAATTGGTTATGAAAGGCCTTAAGATACCCAAGATAATTTTTGCTCTCCATACAGAAGCTCATAGTGATCTAGTTAGCCAAAGTCAAGTCGTCTGAAGTTTCCTTGATGTAGATGCAACTTCAAAGAGAACTTTAGTTCATGCCTGTAAAAATCTTGTGCTTTTCCTTCTATCTTCCTTAGATGCAGGCACTGTATCAGGATTTCTTGGGCAGACGTTACCTGTGGACACCTCATATGGTCCCATGTCCTCAGCCACTATCATTTCTTAAGGCTGCTGCAAGGTGCCCACAGCTCCCCTGTGCCCTGCAGAGTGCAGGGAATTTCAGACCCTGGGTCACCTGCTCCTAGAGGACAACCTGAAGTGTGGGTACAGCCTGTCAGCAGAGCAGTTGGGGCACTGGGGCTGAGAAATCTCCTAGAACAGGCCTCATCTAGACAGCTTTCTCTTTGGGACATTGTCTCCCCCAGGCCTTGTTCCTATTCATTGGAGACAGGTCCACATTCAGCCTGTGGATGCTGGTGCTGAGGGGCCAGGTCAGCAGTGATTCCTGCCCCTTGCATTCTCTCACATTTGGTAGGAGCAAAAACTCTCCCAGAGCATGAGAACCACCTGCCCAGTGCAGTGCTGTGCAAACCTGAAAAGCTCCATAGACTGGAGTCATGGTCCAGGTCTCCTGGGAGGGTGACCATGGAGTGTTTCAGTGAGCAGGACGTGGTATGCCCAGCTGGCAGGGACCTTCCCAGGGAGCACAAGCTCCCTCAGAACCAGTCATTTTTGTGTTTCTCACTTTGAAATGATCTGTTCACTTATTTGAGGCCCAGGTTTATTTATTCAGAGTTGAATATGGTGAAGTATTATTAAAGAGGCAAGAAAGAAGTGGATTTTTAAAAATATCTACTTACATTTCCATTTGTTAAAAATCCTAATTTTCAGTCAGGTGCAGTGGAACACACTTTTAATCCTCACTAATCTGGAGGCTGAGGCAGGAGCATTGCAAGTTTGAGGAGAGCCGTAGCAACTTATGGAGGCCCTATGCAACTTGGTGTGACTCTGTCTCCAAATAAAAAATGAAAGGCTGGGGATGTGGCTCAGTGGTAAAAGGCCTCTGGGTTTGCCTTTGTGACAAAACAAAACAAAACAAGACGCCAAGAACAAAAATAAACAGAAAAAAATCCAAATTTACCTTTGCTACTCCTGAGTATATAGAGAAAGTTTCTGAGATTTGATGTTGTCTTTTCAATGATTTCAAATGGAAATCCAGGTCCTAGACGCCAGAATGTCAATTAAGAAACAGAGAAACCCGTCCTGCATTATCACTGAAGAGTATGAGTCCATTTCTACAAACAAAAAATGGTGGATAAATTTATGAATGAGGATACATGAAAGTATCAGTTTCTGTCCTTTACAAGTTGGAGAATTTGACAGTAGATGACAGTTTTGTTGTTTTTTTTTTTCCTGGACTTGGCAAGTTCAGGTTAACTTTATGGATTTTTGATATCAGGGATTGCACCTAGAGCTGCTTAACCACTGAGCCACATCCCCATCCCCTTTTAAATGTTTTGTTTTGAGCCAGGGTCTTGCTATGTTACTTAGGGCCTCAGACCCTTGAGCTGCTGGGCTTACAGGCATCTATCCCACACCTGTCTTCAAGCTAAATTTTAAGGATGATCTTGGCAATATATCAAATACCCAACTATGATGATTTAATCACTGCATGCTTTATCCTGGAAATAGTAAACATCACCTGTTTGCTGGGAAGGATAGATACATATGTCTAAATAAGAGTGCTGATCCCCTTCACAAACACTCACAGGATCTTATGTAATTGCTATTCCCTCCCATGTGCCTCCTCCTTGGACCACCCTGTTGGGAACTGACCTGTTAGCTTATAAAATTTTGAAATTACATGAATCCTCTGTCTACACTCACTGTGTTCTCTACAACATTTTGGTTGGTCTTAGATATTTTCACTCACTTGATGCATTTCAGTTTAGTTATGTGTGTGTGTGTGTGTGTGTGTGTGTGTGTCTGTGTGTGTGTACTGCTGGGGAGTGACCCAGGGCCTCATGCATGCTTCACAAGTGCTCTTTTACTGAGTTATCCACAGTCCAATTAAATTAGTTTTATTGATTGTTATTTACTTATTATTTATTGACTGCTGGGGATTAAAACCAGGGGAATTGCACATGCTTATATTATCTTCCCAAAACTACTCTCCACTGTGTGAGCACCATTTGGGAGATAGCTGAGTGTTTTACTGGTGATTAAACCCAGAGACATTTCACCACTGAGCACATTCCCAGACCTTTTAATTTATTTTTTATTTATTTACTTTTAACCTTGTGTAGTGGTAGATGGACAGAATGGCTTTATTTTTATTTTTATTTTTTTTGTGGTGCTAAGGATGGAATCCAGTGCCTTACACATACTAGGCAAGCACTCTGCCACTGAGTTACGTCTCCAATGCCTCCTCTTGTATTTCTGATTAACACCAACTCTTATTAAATTTCTGAGAGTCTTGCTATGTTGCTGAGACTGGGTTCAAACTTGCCATTTTCCTGCCTTAACCTCCCAAGTTGCTGCAGTTACAGGTGCACACCACCACAACCAGCAGTTGGAAGGACTTTTAATGACAAATCATCCGATTTTTCTCTAAATGGAAACAGTATTGAGAATAAGTTTCTGTGCTGTTCTCCACAGTTTTGAAATTTGTATATATAACTCTTCCTTTTTTCCTTTATTCTCGCATTATTATGGAAATGATATTCAGCATATAACATTGTTTTCTGTGTATATATTTGTGAATCTTCTATGACATGGTAGTTTATTTACTTCTATGAAATAAATTTTATTTTTCAGAGCAGTAGTAGGCTTACATAATGTATTACTCAGTGTGATCTGGAGGAACAAAATCAACAGGAAGTATAATTATAAAAAGGGAATTTATTAGACTGGCTCTCATGACCTGAAGCTGGATGGTCCACAATGGCCACCTGCTGGCTGGAGAACTGGAGAAGCAGTAGCTGTGCTCTCAAAGACACAAAAGTTCCAGAAAAAAAGATCAACAGTGCAACCCTAGTCTGAGACTGAAGGCTTCTGGAAAGTCCCTGGGGAATCACTGGCAGAGTCCACTTAAGAGGAGTGAAGGTGGCAGCAATCAGGAATCTATTTGAGAAGAATCAAGCTAGCATCCACAGGTGCTTTATTGTTCTTTCAAGTTTCATCCCATTCAAGCTACCATCCTATTGGTCAGTGCTTCCCATGCTTAGGGAACTTCTCCACCTCTGTTCTCTGTCCCACATGCCAATCATTCCTAGACGCTCCCTCATGAAACACCCAGAAGCCTCATAATCATGGGCATCTCTTCATCCAATTAAATTGACAATTCAAATTAACCATAACACATAGTATCAAACTCCCCTTGTTTCCAGCTTATAGTCTCCACTATTCTTAACATCTTGCATTGGCATAGTGTATTTCTTAGCTGCTGGACCATTATTCAACTTTTGATGATGAGAGTGGATAAAGCAATACATTATCATCAACTGAAGTTCATACTTTACTTTAGGGTTCCTCCTCGATGTGGTGTGATTGGGTGTATCTGTGTGTGTGTGTGTGTGTGTGTGTGTGTGTCTACATGATACTGTCATGCAGAAGAACGTCACCGCCCTGAGACTCCTGTGCTCCACTTGTTCATCACTCCTCCCCTTTCCCTCTTCCCTCTCTGTTCTGTAAGTTCCTGGAACCCATGGATCCCTCTAGTGAGTTTCTATGGCTGCCTTTCCCAGAGTCTTGTCAACTTGCAATCTTACTGCGCTTCTTCACTTCAGACTGGCTTCTTTCACTTACTAGTCTGCATTGAAGAGTGCTGAATCTTTCCAGGCTGGGTAGCTCATTTTCTGCATGATGTTTTTTGGTGTGGGTACACTGCAGTTTGTCCACTCAGCTATTGAAACATGCATCCTCCTTCCTTCTGGCTTTTGGCCATTCTGAATATGGCTGCTGTAGTCACTGCTGTGAAGTTTTCTTTTTTTATTTTTTTTAATTTTATTTCCTTATTTTTTTATTCACTTATTAATTCATTGAACACAAATGTAGTACAGCTATTGTTTCACTGGTTGTACACAAAGTAGAGTCACACCATCTGTGCGTTCATGCATGTACACAGGGCAATGGTATCTGTCACACATTCTGTTATTATTTTTACCCCCAACTCCGCCCCCACACCTCCCTTCCCTCTATGCTATCTATCCTTCCTCCATTCTTGCCACCCTTCCCCCCTGCATTATGCATCATCATTCATTTATCAGAGAGACCATTCGGCCTTTGGATTTTGGGGATTGGCTGATCTCACTTAGCATAACAGTCTCCAACATCATCCATTTACCTACAAATGCCATAATTTTATTCTTCTTTATGGCTGAGTAATATTCCATTGTGTATATATACCACAGTTTCTTTATCCATTCATCTACTGAAGGGCATCTAGGTTGATTCCATAATCTAGCTATTGTGAATTGAGCAGCTATGAACATTGATGTGGCTGCAT
Organism: Glaucomys volans; assembly: GCA_020662805.1. Classification (NCBI taxonomy): domain Eukaryota; kingdom Metazoa; phylum Chordata; class Mammalia; order Rodentia; family Sciuridae; genus Glaucomys; species Glaucomys volans. The sequence continues at coordinate 65,742 of JAJEJO010002666.1, forward strand.
CACTGTAGCAATCTGATTTTAAGTCCTTTGGGTATAAGCCAAGGAGTGGGATAGCAGGGTCAAATGGTGGATCCATTCCAAGTT